>QGMI01000238.1:0-43630 GCA_007821535.1 Lachnellula occidentalis | reverse complement strand
GCCAGCCAGCCCAAGCCCAAGCCCAAGCCCAAGCTCAAGCTCCCGACAACCATCATCAACAAAGCTCTAGCTAACGGCCAATCATATTCGACAATCCCGTGTAGCTATCAACAGTCGCGAGTATCAAAAGATTCAAACTTGGAGCTGAGCCTCAATTCGCATCGCCTTGCATCCTGTTGTGCGATGCTTGTTCTGTAGCTACTCGACGAGTCGACCATTCTTACTCCAGCGGAGACTTTCAGCTTGCTTCCCCAGCTAACAGTACCTACCTACCTAGGTACTCGCCTAGCCCACGGCTTCCTACCGCAAAAACCACTCTCTGTATTCACCTACAGTATCCCCCGCCCAAGACTCGACGCTTAGATCTCCAAGTACCTATCGTCTACTGTCCTCCTCTTTCCTGCATAAATCGCGCAGCTGGTGCGATTACCGGTACGCGCTCAATCTTGATCCAAGAGTCCGTCCCACCGCGCCATGGATCCGCCGAACAATCCCCCAGCTTCGTCGCAGCAGCGCGCACAGCAGAACCCTGTTTATGACACCTCTCATGGCGGTCATTATGGTAAGAATCCGATTCCGTCCGTCTTTTCTTGCCTCGAGCAAACAAAATTCCCCTGCGGGCGCGTGTGCAACCATCCGTTTGTCGAATCATTGGCTAATCTTTGCTCGCAACAGGTGCCAGCGCCGCAGTATGTCCTCCGAGCAAGCGATACGCGACTTCAGTACTGACATGATAGCAGCTTGCTGCTCAAGGATACGCGCCTGTCGCTGAATTCTATACTGGCGCATGGGCAAATGTTGTTTCCCCTCCCTCAGCTGGTAATATTGGAGTTAATGAGGGGTATAGGTCAATCAGGGATTACATGGCACCTACAAAGATATTCTCACAACATACTGGCAACACATAATCAGCCATCTGGAGAGCGAGACACATGACTACAAACTGCATCAGCTCCCGCTGGCACGGATCAAGAAGGTCATGAAGGCGGACCCGGAAGTTAAGATGATATCTGCGGAGGCACCCATCTTATTTGCAAAAGGCTGTGATATTTTCATTACTGAGCTCACTATGCGCGCTTGGATACACGCTGAAGAGAATAAGCGTCGAACACTCCAGAGATCAGATATTGCATCAGCCTTGGCAAAGTCAGACATGTTTGATTTCCTCATTGATATTGTGCCCCGTGAGGAGGCTGCTTCCGCGAAGAGAGCTACTGGGCAGCCCACTCCGGCACAAGGAGTCCCTGGCGCTCCTACCGGCACGGCAATCCCTCCCCAGCACGCAAATATCCCGCAACAAGCAGGTCCTCAGCATAACATGCCTCCTCCCCCAAATTACGCTTTAGGTGGTCACGGCCTTCCTCCAGACCAAGAATATCCCCAGCAGCCCATGTATCCAACCCCTGGTCAGCCTGGTCCTGGTGCTACATATGGCGGTCCTGGCCAGATGTATAACGAGATGGAAGGCATGTATGCCTATCCCCCAATGCAGGCTCAACAGGTATGCGCGAATGCTTCCTTCCAACACCCACGCACTAACATGCACAGCAAATGTACCACGTCCAGCAACGTCCTCAAGATCCCACTGTCGGCCATGATGCTGGCCATAACTACTCGCGCAATGATGGTGGTGAAGGAGATGCCGATGCGGAAGGCGAGAGAGATTACGAGGTCGGCTAATCACCAAGTATTCTGCTTGGAGATTATGCGATCGCGATGTGGTTTCGGAGTTATGGTGGCAAGTACCCTTCTATCGGTAGCAATCCTACAGGCGCCAAGGATCACAGAACAATGACATATTACATTGTAATCCGACATTCCATTTACTGCGTGATCAAATAATCTGTCATCGGAATATTACCCCATTCCGAATCGGGATGAAAAGTTGGCCAGGCGATCAGTCCTAGTAGTAGGGCTTTGCACCGAGTGAGTAAGTCTATATATAAAGTCAGCGAGGGCATCTAGACTCCGCAAGTAAGTCTCATACTTCTCAAGAATTCTAGGGCCGTTGACAGCATCCACTCGGCCGAACTTCTTGTTTCTGCTTGAGACATCATAGAATTCGTCGGGGTTCTCTGTCTGCATAAGATATACAGTCTGTTGTAACTCATCCAAGTTCTCCTTCAATATCAGCGCATTTTCGAGACTATCGACGAAATTGGCAAGATAAGCAACGTCTTTTGCAAGGGCTGCGACGCCGTTGGGGTTAATTTTCTTGACTTCGGGAGATAGTGGAAGTGCCTAATCGGCTGTTAGAGACAAATAGCATAGGTGCAGGCAGCCAACTTACCAGAATCATGTTCGCAGCGTGAGAGAGTGCATCAAAATAGATCAGTTCTTTGATTTCTCTTGGAAGTCCGAGAAGTGTCGAGTTCATGATGTTTGAGAGGTAGCGGGTCAGAGTCTGCATGTAATTGCTTGGCTCAGATTTCAGCGACGGCGCCATCCTGCATGGAAATTAGGCTAGTACTATCGTAATAGGATCGACAAAACATACCAATCGTACTCAGCTGTCTCTACCAAATCGTCAATCTTCGAGTTGACAAGCTCGAAGATACGCTTTTCGGCAGTCTTCTTGTTGCTCCTGAATTCTTCCGTGGCATCGAGAACGATAGGTCCACCTGCCGATGTAGGAGATCGTGCATCAGCGAGCAGTTTCTCCAATTCCTTACATGCTGTCTCGAAGTGTTCAAGGTTGATGAGGATTTGTACGATCTGCCCTAAGTACTGAGAGCTCAACCTCTCCACCAAGGAATTGCAGACTTTTTCAGAAAGAAGCTGGTCCAAGGACTAACAGACAGAGTTAGCAAAATTCACGACGGCGAGTAGATGAAGTAGCTATGTACCTTCTTGAGCGTCTCATCAATGACGCTAGGATGTTGAAAATGATCATCCGAAAAGAAGTAGAATTGATTGAGGAAGTTTCGAATGTCGATGCAGCAAAGTGGATACATCTGGGAGAATGGCAAGACGCAAGGGAATCTGATCACAGGTTAACAAGCTCCTATTATGATTCGGAATGTTCACCCACGTTAGCTCTTCTATCGTCTTATCCGGCGTAAACCAACTGACGTTGACAACCTTGTTGTATTCGTCGGTATTGCTAATGGGCATCGGCATGTAGTCATCGGTAGACACAATCTGGAATAATCAGCCGGGCATGTAACTTCAGGGTTGATCTTACAAACCTCTTGGAAATCGTCACTAAATCGCCTTTTGAGAAGCTCTGCGTACTTCTCAAACAGCTTGAGTAAGAAGCTGTCAAGAGTAGAGACTGAGTAACCCCAACCCTTGAATATCATTAGACCATGTGAGACATTCAACGGTATCCTGTACTTACATCCATGGTTTGTATGAAAAGAGCAATAACGCCCTTGATCTTCAATAATATCTCGGCATTGTCTACCTTATCCAAGGCTTTGGAGATGAGACCAATTGCTGAATTGCACATAGAATCCCAAAGCTCATCAACCTGGAGCTAGTTAGCCCACACTTCATTATCTAGACAGTTCGCGTTGGGACTTGCATCAACAGGAGATCGAAGGTTATGAGCTCTCCTCATTGTTGCTTTCTCAATGATCGCAAAGCCGGCAATTGCTTCTAACAGACTGCTCAAACTGTTCTCGTCATCTTCCAGGAGATTGACAGAGTTTGGAAGCAGCAAATCCTTTTGCTGTCTCCTGGTCGCAGAATATTCTACCTTGAACTTATCGCTCTGCCCAAGTGCTTCGTGAATATGCAAGCATTCAAATAGGGGCGAAAAGTCAACCTGGAGCTCTTCATTGTCTAAAACATCATATTCCTGGCTCTCGTCAAAGACCAATTCGATAGCTGAGTTCAACTTGAAATTGCGTAGAATAGGATTTGCTTCCATGCGCTCCTTCTGCCTGGTTCGGCGAAGTTCGGTGTGGTAGAAGGCCACCTCGCCCAGAAATTGAGACGTTTCTCTGATCCGGTAGAGCCACAGATTCAAGTCCGCCATCACAGCCTCAGAGATAGCCTTCTGTGATGCGGGTATCGATTTCTGGATGATATCCGCAAGTTTATGCTGGGTTGCATATTTGTTCTGGATTGTTGGAATCAAATGTTCGTTTTGGAGATCGTCTAACGCTTTTAGAGCCCCATAGTACTTCTTCTTCCGGATCAGCTCGTGAGCCTGATTGACAGCGTGTAACACCTTCAAGGATTCCTTCAGTGCTTCAGATGCCTCAGCGATGTTCTGGCGAATAGCTCTGGTGTCGACCAATGCCTCCTTTTGCGCAGCCAGCTTTTCCGTGCTTGCTTGAATGGACTGGTTAAGCTTCAGAATCTCTGACGTGAGATTTACAGTCCCTTCGCGAACTTGCTGCAGTTGATTGACAGATTTAAGAAATTCGTCATGTTTCGTAAGCCCAATCCGTTCGATGTCTGCCTCACGCTCGTCTGCATATTGGGACAAGCTCTGCATAAGCCCTGCTGTTCGATTCGAATTCGTCGCATCTTTGAGGGCCGGGATAAGTTGGTCTAGGTAGTCAGTGTCGGATGAGGAGAGAATAATCTGTAGATGCCCAGTTAGCTAACTTTGGAAGGCTGGGGCATGTCGGGAGGAATACCTACCTGCTGTACCGCGACTCGATAGTCATCATATTGGGGGGCCTTTCGAGGCATCTGAAGATGGTAGATGCTCAGCAAGAGCCATGCAACATCACAGCACCAGTCGTAGATTGTATGGTAGCTGTGCGGTAGACGGTATGATATTGGTGTTATGGTATTGACACATCTGGTGCATGACACAGCGGAGTTAAGGTACGGTGCAGTGCGGTATCGTACGGTATGATGCCCCAACCGGAATAATGTCAATCCGAACTGGTCTGACCAAGCCAAGCTGGTGAAAGATTGGCGCTGAAGCTACAGCAAGCTACAACTCAAAATCAACGACGATTTCAGTCCAAGATTCAAAGTTGCCCTGTACATCCCTCACAGCTGCAGAGGTGCAGGCAATGCAGCTGTGCTGACCCCGTCCTTTCTCTTACTTTCTCCGTATTTCCTCCATGGAACTCCATGGAGCTCGAATCAAATCTCTCAGTGTAAAGAAGGATACGGTAGCAATTGCGTCTCAGTCGAGAGTAGTATCATATCCTGGCTCTTTGCGTCTAAGGAGTTGTTCTCGGCCTGTCCGTATTGCGTCTGGCTGAGCTTGAGGAAATCTGAATCGGTGGCAGTCAATCTTGTCCAGTCTTGATCTGTATTGATTGCTTGTGTGAATCTCGTAGTGTGCCAGTTCTAGCGGTGCCTTGTCTTGTCTCGTCTCGTCTCGTCTCGTCTCATCAATTTCTAAGGGTCGGCTGGCGATACTTTGGGGCCGTCTGTACAACTGGACTCGAATGAGTGAGGACTTGTATATCTCAATCTTGTTGTCTTGTGGTCAAAATAGCTTGGTGAGAGTTCATACAAGTCATAGTCGGTTTCTTGAGGAGGCATGAAGACAACGAGTTGGTTGATTGTTCGTTCAATCTTTTCGCAGGAAGCCTCTACTTACTGTATGAAATGTCATGTCCACCAAACCTGCAATAAGGGTTATTGTCCGTACAGTTCTAGTCGTCATCCAAATTTTGCACGTCTTTCGGCAAAATCTGAAGAAATAAATAGTAAGACCTTTCATTGGCCAGCCTATGTTTATCCTGTGCAAGTGCAGTTGAGTTATTGCAATTTGGCCGGCTACTCACAGTTCTACTCTGGAGAATTGCATAGACTTGCTTCACTACGCTACGCAACAGACTTGTAAAGAAGAATGGCTATCCTGAGAAACATAAAGGTCAAGATGCCCACCTCTTAGCGCTTACAGTCTCAAGAACAAATGTCTGGTCAAAGATATAACAGATGTTCTTGTCATCGTTTGTCGTCGTTTGCCTAAACATGACTTCAATACATTTACACAGAGTGTGCCCTTGTAGATCTCCCTCCAGGCTCCAGTCAAGTCAACCTGCCTGCCTGCTGTGATATTGCTCCATATCCCCTTATACATTCTTCAGTCGTTCCAACCTCAGCAGCTTGTGCCATACCCTATCGAATATTTGTGCAGAACCCTAGACCATATCCTGCCGTCAGGATTGTTCTGCTACTGCTTCTGCTTCATTGGCTTGAAGTCAGGCTCTCCTGCTATCTTCGACCCATCGACCATGGCAATTTTATGCAAATTCCATATTCCAGTACAACCATAACGGCGATGTTTTCTCTGTACGTAACTTCCTCCATCGAGCAATGCTTCCTGTCTTCCATCCACAATATTCGGATCAAGCTCGTTGGAACTTAGAGGTGGTGTCAGAAGGGGGCTTGGACCCAGCGTTATAAGAGTGTCTGAGTGTTGAGCGAGAGGTTTGAGGAAGGAGGGTAAGTGGGCTGTTGCATCTTCGGCATCTTCTGATGGTGTTGTTGTTGTTTGCTGCACCATCCATCCACCAAAGCCACATCCCGGCTCAAGTGTCACTCTAGAGTTTGCGCGGAAGTATAGTGTTCATCGATGTCCTCACCCGCTGGTTCTTTGTTGCTGATCCATCCTAACTGTCCCGTCGCCTTGTCTGTCGGGAATCTGCGTCAAACTGCGCTCTTGTTAGCATCCAAAAAGGAAGTCGCCGCCCCAAAGGCTCTTTCCGTCACCTAACCTTTCTCGTCTTTGTGGTAAGAGCTCCGCTGCATGCTGGTGCTCCTGGACATTCTAACTCTGCACTCTGTGTACTGCCTTGTGACATTGTATATGGATCGATGCTGTCTTCCTTGTCGCACCTTCCAAGCTGTCCTTCGTATCTTGAATAGGACACTGGCTGGGAGGGCGATGCGTGAGAGGAGGAGAGTGGGCTCAAGACCAGTATTCCATAGCATCGTAGGTCCTCCGTCTTGTTGTTTTGCGTGGATCGGTAGCTTGAGAAGGTATTGTCGCATTCGTTCCTTTGTGATTCCTCCCACTGTATCCTCGCCCTATGGATTCTATGTGACCCACGAGAGCTTGGAAGTGTCGTCCCACACCTTTATGTATGTCGGAAATGGGTTTAGCTATCAGCCAGTGTTCCTTCGATTGCTCCGCTGCCTTGTGGTTGTTTCGATATCGGTTTGTGGGAGGAGGTTGTAACGCTTTTGGTGCAATACATGGAGGTAAGGTACCTAGGTAAGTCAGAGAGTACCGATGATATCCCCTGATTGATCATGTCGTGTCCAATGCTAACCTTTTCTCTGCCAGGTCTCCCTGACCGTTGCAGCATCTGTTCGAGGGCTATTCTGACGAGTGTTGCGGTACAATGAGCGGACCTATCTCGGACACAATCAGGACTTGAACTCGTTGCACCCTTTGCTCATTCTAGAAGACTGAAGACTGCGCGTGTGCATTGCGGGTATATTCTGGAATATATTGGTTGCTGTCCTTACTTTCTTTTACGGTCAAATCTAGCTATCGTCTCCCCTTCCCCCTCCCTGAAGCAGCCGCTTCTCCTTTCCCACCTCACCTCCCGACAGTGCCTTGTGGTACTTTAAGGGGCTGGAACAACTTTGCAGAAGATCAACTATACATTCTGATCATTTATTGAGCGCTGTAACTGGACCACCATCTCTGCTGAAGCTATTGTAGTCAAGTCCTGCCTTCTGCCAGTCCTGCATACCTGTCTCGTACCTTATTAACGAGGTATAAGGTACCTAGGTACAGCAGGTGGCTTCTCCCAACAAGGAATAGCTCGCTTGACTCCCCTCCTGCGTGAGGTACCCCGCCTGCCATTTAAAGTTCGCGTCGCTTTCCTCCTCTCTCCAACTTCATCACAACAACCACCTCCCCTTCCTCCTTCTCCTCCTCCTCCTCTTCTCCAATGTCTTCTTGACCACCACATACATCTGCAGTCTTTTTGAAGCGCTTGGTCTTTTTGAAGCGCTGATTACACCGGTCCTCAATTCCAGCTATACTCCCCTCCTCTCCAGCCAGCAACATCGTGCACTCTGCTTTGGTGCAACGCGGCCGGACACGCTTTCCATTTTTGTGAGTACTCCATCTTCAGCTCCTGTTCATTCCCACAGCCTAGTCGACTCTCAACACTATATTCATGGGGTTCCAAGTCAAGCGCTTGTTTGGCTTGACGCCCCACCATGGAGGGAGTAAAGCTGCCCCTCCTGCCTGTCTCTCACCTTGATCACTTGTCTATCAGTGCAGCTATATAGTCGCAACCGCCATCACTCTCTTCCCTATAGTCTACCCTGGTCACAATCACTCGCATTACGCCTAACAATCAGAGGCTATGTTTATCTACCCAAATCATGCCCTTTGTATTTTCACAACTATCCTTCTCCTTCTTACCTTGTAGTTACGTGCTGGGCTACACGTTGGGGAGACCATCGCTTCAGTCACTTCTACTTCTCTGCTTCCTTCTAGCACACTACCCTTCTCAATATCATCATACCAACTGTCTGGATGGTTTTCTGCCTCTCCACGATTCACTGTCCAGTATTGCTCCTTCTTCCCAAGTGCATCTGCTAACAAAATATCCCAAATAGGTAACACCCGACTCCAATCTCAGTCATACAAACAAAAGACTTCTGCCAGCATCTTGTTTGTGGCAAGTCAGAATAATTCTCTATCATGTCGCGTGCAACCGTTGTTGGCGTGTCCCCAATGTCCTCCTCTTTGGGCAGTCACAATTCAACAACAAATACCCCTGATACTAGGGTTACTACATTTTCCCCACAGGACGTGCGTTCCACTCAACGTGCTTCTATGAGGAACATGGTCACGCCAGTAAGAGACGGCTTTGATGATCCTTTTGTCATCGATGATTCCAAGCCGAAAGGCGAGGCAAAGCTATCGGCAACAGCCTCTGACTTCAAGCCATTTGCACTCCGCAGGGTTTCAAGCCCATCTATTGACGACAAGGCCCTCAAGTATCTACGAGAGGAGATTGAAAACGACAAGGCCCTCAAGTATCAGCATGAGATTGAAAACAACAAGGTTGCTCTTCAAGGATCTTTCACCACCGATACCGGAAAGTCTCGTTGCATCAAGGTATCCAGCGTCTATGGCGAAGACACTCGCAGCCTTGTTGATGCTTCATTAGAGGTAAGAGAAACAGTCGTTCCATCTCCTTATCTTCTTACTCGCCACTACTTTTTTATCTAGCTGCTAATTTCATCATTAGAAATTGAAGGTTAAAGGGTTCTCGAACCAGGGTAGCCAGCGTATCAATGAACTTGGTAACGTTGTGTATCTTCGACTTTCCAATATCAAGGAAGCTGTCGAAATCCATGATGCCATCAAGGAAGATAACATCCGGAGCCTTCAGACGGATTACATCCCACCCAGAGTCTGGGCACAGGTACATCTCATATATTTCCTAATTCCCACGGAAGTCTCAGCTAATATTCGCTTAGATCGTGTCGCCGTTGTCCCTTGACAACCACTCGGCCCACGAAGCACAAGTTGTTCTGAAGACCGCTAAGCCCTCGGGTTTTAGCAGTGCAGACCTTGTGGAATGTTTGACCGATCTTCTTACCAGAGAAGGTCCTCTAGTGGCCTGGCAGATGTTCCCAAGTTCTCAATTCCCTGTGGAGTATACTATGATCGCTGAGTATTACGACTCTTCCATAGCCTCGTGGGCTGTCACAGATATCAATGGCAAGACAATTGGCAAAGATGTTAGTACAAAAACCCCTCTGGCAAACCAATATCCAACTAATCATTTATATGATGAGCAGCACAAGGTTATCGTCTCCCTTATCAACCATAAACCAGATCTGAAGCCAATGCCGACTGCTCTTGGCCAATCGAATTCAGCCTCACCTGGCATGCCAGCCCACTCATTCAATGATGAATACAGTTTTGCTAGAGCTCGTGGTGACATGGCAGTTCCTAGCCAAACACCAAGTCACCAATACATCGCGCGTGGCCGTATCATGCCTCCTTTCTCAAGCCCAAGTACCATTGAGAGCTTGGGTAACGCGTTTGGAAACATTTCGCTGCGAAATCAGACCCGAGACTCTACACCTGTGGCTTCAGGTTCGATGGCTTCCCCCTTTGGCGCAATCGGACTTGGACACCTGCCTGCTGCCTCGCAGTTTGGTGTGACTGCACCACTCCCTGTCATTATGGGCATGGGCATGGGTGCAATGTACTCACCAGCTACGCCGACACAACAGGTGTCTAACCACTATCCTCAATTTAATCACCTGGGGAGCTTTGTCCATCCTCATGCGCCCAGTCCCTACGGTCACTATGGCCAGACCTTCAATAGCCCTGACAGTATGCAACAGATTTGCAGTCCTCTCAGCATGCAGCGACATGGGCGTGAAGACTTGAACTACTCGAGCCCTTCGCCAGGAGGGCTCTCTCGGGACCTGGCCCAGTATAATGGCAACTCCGCTCGCCGCCAGAATGCGCAGAAGGTTTCAAATGCTTCTCGACGCCAACACAACCCAGCGGCATCACAGCACAATCACGTCGATATTGGAAGCATCGAGCAGGGTAAAGATGTCCGAACTACGGTAAGCTATAGACTTCCATGTCCTGATATCCCGCTAATTTGCATAGGTCATGTTACGAAACATTCCAAACAAGATCGATCAGCCGATGCTCAAGGCAATGATTGATGAAGTCAGCTACGGAACATACGACTTCGTGTATCTTCGGATCGACTTCGCCAATAATTGCAAGTAAGTTTGAGCCCAGACAAATTCAAAATCCTGTTCTAATTCTAGCAGCGTGGGCTATGCTTTTATCAACTTTGTTGACGTAAGTAAACTGTCAAATCCCTTCTTGAGACTGTTGCTGACTTTCGCAGCCTTTGGATATCGTCAATGTATGTGTCACCTGGTAATTCTGCTGAATATATACTAACCTGAAGATAAGTTTGTCAAGGCTCGGGCTGGTGAAAAATGGTAAGTCTTGCAACGCGAACTGCTTCGAAATTTGCTGACTCTTTCGAAGGTACCGGTTTCAATCAGAGAAAGTTGCCCAGGTGTCGTATGCGAGTATGTTACCATTCTCTTCGGGTGGGCGTGGGCCACGCTTACAATTCAATAGCAATTCAGGGCCGTGATTGCTTGATCCAGAAGTTCAGGAACAGTTCTGTCATGCTGGAGCCCGAGCACTATCGTCCCAAGGTAAGTTCTGAGTCCCAACCTTCCAGTCCAAGCTAATTGCTGAATAGCTCTATTATACCTTGGCCGATGGTGAAGAGTTAGCTGGTAAGGAGGAGGAGTTCCCTCAGTCGGACAACTCATCGAAGCTTCAACGCAGCTGCCAGAACGCGGAACAGATGGGTAAGTGTTCCTATCTTTATATTCCTGCCGCAATAGCCTGATATCTCCTAGGTCTTTTCGCACCAAACGCTGGTCAACAGGTCAGAGCTGATCAGCGAGGACGCCGCTCACAATATGATCGTGGCAACAGCCTTGCAGAGATGGAAGAGTTCAACTTTGATGCTTTTGATGGTCGTAGTTTGAGCGGATATCGCCCGTATTGAGCCACAGTAAGCTCTCTTGAATACCCAAAGCCTCAAGATACCCAACTAACCACCAATCAAAGCACTCATGATACGCGAAGCCGAATTTGCAGACGGAAAACTTTTGATGGAGATCTAAGGATCGATTGAGTTGAACTGAGCAATTCCCAACACACATACATACACAGATAATATTTGCACCACATTTGCTTCCTTTGGTAATTACTGCAGGCACTTGGCTATTGCTTTGGCATTTGGAGGGACATCTCTGAGAAATGGGGAGGCATAGGTATCTGCACAGGTCATTCAACCCATTGCCCACTTAAGTCTTGAAAGCTGCATGTGAAAAGTACTCAAGTTGTCTACAATAAATTTGGAGGACGCCTCAGAGAGTAAGTCTCAGTCCTACCTAGTCCATCTACCTTTTTTTTGAGGCTGGTCAAGTATGTGTAATTGCCACAGTAGCCGAGGCGAAAAGGGGGGCGAAGCACGTGATACAACGCGGGAAAATGATAAACCCAGGAAGCAGAGAAAATGGAAAAACTATATACTGAGGGCTAAATCTAGTAATGAAAGAGCTGATAACTCAGGCTGGAAAGTAAGTAAACTCATATGGCAATAGGATGCGCGTCATGGGAACAACTGAGCTTCAACCAACTCTGAAGTCAAATTAAGAATTTGGGAAGCTATGACACATGCATTCAATCGTTGTGTTCCTTTCAAACAATGCTAGAACATTATGTACGCCCCACCAAACTCCGCGCTAAATCATAAGCAAAATACGCCATCGTTAACATGACCATATACGAGGGTTCTGAAAATAAGATTTCCCCTTGCTTGCTGCGGTCCTGGTCTCACAGGTCCTTTCCCATATAGATGCGTCACGAATGGACATCAAGGCAGCCATAAGAAGTTTCGGAGAAGCTCACTGCCCGTTCTTGGGTAACGCAGGTAATGGCTTGCGAGCAATGCTAGGTGGCGGCGTCGAGTCCTCTAGAGGAGAGGGCAATCTTGTTGGACCGTCGGTCAGGCCAATTTGTTCTTCCCCAGCAACCCAATATTCCGTATACGGTGTTGTGTCTTGAGACTCATCAGCCCCTGAGGCAGATGGGCTGCCAAGCTGATGTATGAAACCATTGTACTTCTTGGGTGTGCCCACCGGCGAATTTTGCACCGATAGGGAAGGAAGCGGGCTACCCCAGCTTCCCTCGTAAGTTGAGGGCTTTGACCTTATGACCGAATCAGGCGAGTGGGATGGAAGAACGCTGCTTGAGGCTTCGAAGTTTGATGACCTTGTTCTTGTCTTAGATCGAGAATGGAGCGGCGGCTCTAGATGCTCAGAACTATGATCTAAGAGACCCGTGGTTGCGTCGTCAGGGCCGGAGGGAGGCGTCAGGCCAAAATCTGACCGTGAATATGTAGATACAGGTGTGGGGGGCGAATTATCTCTGCTTCTCGATCTCGAGATCCCCGATGCGCCAAAGCGCTGCCTCCGATGGTCAGGTTCAACCCAAGATCCATCTTGGTTGAATTCAGGGCTCTCAGGTGGGCTTTGAAGAGGGCTTTCTACTGGATAGTCGGAGAGATTGCGAGCCCTGACATGCATGTTGGGGAATTCTGGAATCCCACCAGCAGAGACACGGGAGAAAATTACAAGTCCTAGGCAGAGGAGAAGCAAGACAGACTGTACGATCGACATACGTTTTTGGAAGACGACTTCGTCTGCCAGAATATTCAGCCTGCTACTTATTGCTAATATTTCTCTCCTTGATTCCTCTCTCTGACTTTCAAGAGAGATTACTGTCGACTGCCAGATTTCGTCGTATTGCTGCCTGAAACCACGCAGTTCAGCAAAGACAGTGCTGTTCAACGTGTCCAAGAAAGACGTTGATTTTTGGAGCTGCTTTTTCTCTACTTTCGAGAAGGCTTCCCTCAAGATCTTTGATTGTTCTTCTATGTACTTCAGTGAAAGTGTTGAGTTGGTTTCTAGTAGTTGAAGTCGCCTTGACGCCGCCTTGAAGAAGCTTTCTTGGATCGTGGGCAATGATGTTGATGCTGATGAGGTGGTAGTGGTTTTATTCTTATGTGTGGCGGTCATGTTCTGCACTTTCGCAGGATGGGACGTGATCGAGGAAGCTGCCGTCATAGACTGACTGGTGTTAGAGTACGTAGTAATAAACGTCGAGTTCGAAACCACAGCAGGCATGGATTGGGTTCCCTGGATTGTGGAGATTTCATTCGCCGCCACCCCCCCAGGCGGTGAAGTAGTGGACGACGAGGGCGACATGGGCGAAGAAACACCATGTGGAGGAACCGACCCCGGTACTTCTGATGGCTGGCTCGAGCTGGCCGATACGGCTGGCTGAGGTTTAGTTTCTTCGGTAGTGATGGATTGTTCAACTGGTGCGTCTGATGGGCGGCAGATATCTCTTTCCCAAAGTGCATTATCTGGTAAAAGTGGGAAGCTAAGCTGAACCCAGGAGGTCGTCATCTGTTCTTTTGAGACATCTTTGGCAGCAGTCTTATTATCTCGGGCCAGATCATGGGCATCCTTTACAAGTTTCTCCGCTTGTGCCCGCAGTTCTGCGTTGACTCTCTCTTCCTCTTGAACGACTTCCGCAACGGCATCGGGCACAAAATGCTCCTCGACGGTGTTGTCCTCGTTTTCTTCGGTGTCCTCGTCTTCCCCAATAGCCTCAGACTCTTTCCAGCTCTCCAGCATACGAGTACCGTGGACCCTAACGAGGGAAAGCGGGCAATAATACTCATTCCCATAATGGCTTAGGAACTCAATCCTCAAGTACCTTGCCCATATTTGAGGGTTCTCAATGAGAAAGGCTTGGATGTCTCTAGAGTTGCGAGCTTCATAGGTCCCGGCATCTTTCCACTTTTCCATTTTGACAGGATAGCGGTCACTAACACTCACCCGAAATGTTCGAACCATGCTGGAAAAGAATTCGTAGTTGGCGAGAACAATGGTATCGATCCAAATATCTTCCTACGAGTTATTAGTTACATAAAAGGCAATCCTCAAGGAGTCATCTTACAGAGAGCTCTATTATGATGAACTTGTTTTCAGCTGAACACTCTGAGATCATATAAGAATCTTTGTCCTCTATCAGAATGGCTTTCGGGTTCTTAGCCCCGGAATGGGTTTTTAACACAGTGGCCCCGGCATCAAATGAAGCATACGAAAAGCGCTCCTTGCAAGTGATGCCTGCATCCTTACTTCGATAATGGTCATTATGTTTGGCCGTCTTTTCAACTTCCTGCGGCTCTTCCCGAGTCTCAGCTCCGGTGGTTTCCGCAGTTTGCGACGTCTTCTGGCTGCTTTCTCCATCACGAAAGGAATTGAAATCCAAATCAATCTCCCCTTCATCCCCTACGGAGTCGAGGTTATTTTGTATGCTTTCTAGGTCTCTTTTCTTATTCTCCCCACTTCCAAGCTTTTTATTCCCAATGTTTGCATTCGCCTGTCCCGCTTTCTCCAAGGCCTGCTTCTTCCATTCTTCAAATGAAAGGAAAGAAGCTTCATTTAACTCGCTGGGCTCAAGGTCATCTGCGGGCAGGGCAGGAGTTTCCAGGGCCACTGAAGCTATGCTCTCTGTGGCAGAAGGTCTACCTGATAATACAGATTCATTGCTTGTGGCATTCCCTACTACTGTTTCCTTTCCAACACCGGGACTGGCAGAGACGGGGAAGCTTTCGGAAGCCTCGCTAGCTACAGCGGTGTTTTCGGAGCTTTTGGTAGAAGAGGAGCTATTTGCACTACTCCACGACGAGCGGAAGCAGAGCTGGGGTAGAGAGTCTGTTATATAATTGATGGTTCGAAACTCGCAGGTCGCAGCACTGAGGTTCGCAGGAGGTGGTGTGGCTTGAGGAGCTGGCGTTATCGAACTCGAGCTGATGGGGCGCGGTGCAAAGGAAAACAGTAGCAAGACTGTTGCTATTGCAGCTGCAGGTAGGCGGTCGCGATCGTAGACAAAGAGCATTCTGGTCTCAACATTCTGCTGCGGGCGGGCAAGCAGACTGGAGAAGAAGCGATGGTGTTGATACTTGGAGGGCTCTTTGGTCTGCGTGTCTACCTCCTAGTAGGTACCCTGCCCTACTTGTCTGCACTGTCCTGTCCTGTACTGTACCGGCTTCGAGGTCGTAAATACTGCACAATGGGCAAGTACTCGTGGTCTTTGTTCAGTGAAGAAGAAGAAAGAGGGCGCTGGCGCTTCCAGGTTTTACTTTCAGTTCCTTATCGTCAGCTTATCGATGGACACTACTCGAGTATTACTGTAAAAGAGCCACCCAAGGCTACCTGCGCTACGCTACTCGTACATGCTACAGCTACACATACAATTTACCCCATCTGGAGAACTACGTACGGTAAGTAGGTCACTGTGATTTCTCTTCTTTACTTTCCGTTCATTGCGCGGCGTCTCTACGTATCCAGACACCTCAAAGAGCATCTTTGTCGGGCTTCCTCATTTACTCCGATTCATCCAATTGCTTGGCATTCTACCTCCAAGACCCCCCTGACGGCTTCGATAAGCCTTCGTATCGAGATGGGTTACTTGTTACAATACCACAACATAAGCCCATAATCCCCTCTCATGAAGCATATGCAAAGTTAGAACCCCGGCACGCCAGCCAGAATTCCCGGACCACCAAGTTGGTTCCTCGAGCACCGCGAAGGCTATGCACAATATTAGACAAGTCTCGAAAAGGGTGATAGGCCTGCTCATACTTGGCGATCTTCTGTGCAAAGACACTTTTTTCTTTGGCGGTGACCTTTTGGCTGGGAAAGTTACTTCCTAGCAGCGCTGCTTCGATCCATTTCTTTGAATGCGCTTGTCGCAGAACAAGTTTCTTCAAGGGCTCAGAAAGTTTGTCGAGCTCACTTCGTGCAGCGTGGCCGCCGATGTTGAAAATTAATGCTTCTGCAAGCATTGGTCCAAGGTGTTCTATTGCATTGCTCATCGATTCCTGCAGTTCATCAGGTTGGCTTGGGAGGCCAATGAAAGTCGCCTGTAAAGGAGTTAGCATGCGCAATCAGCATGGATCAAGCTTCTTCAGATCATGTCGTGAACGTCATGAGGTTGACTCGACCTCGACGTTTGTAGGGTGGGAAGAATTCTTACAAAGAAGTCAGCGGCAGCCATTTTTGGCAGTGGGTCGTTCCCGGTAAGTGCCTTCAGCGTGTATACGAACAGAAACTCGAGGCTCGACGATGGCTGGTGATGCATCAGGGTCTTGAGATACTTGGGCAGTAGCCGGGCCAGAAAGTCAATTCCATTTTGGGCGATCTCTGGGTCATTGCTAGGTTCTGGGGAGGTGTCAGTTGAGCTTTCTTTGGGCCTGGAAATGGACGCGAAAAGGGGCGGGGGGGTTCTGTTTCAAGCCGAGCAGCACATCAAGTTCATAACAATAGGTACTCACCTCCTTGGGCTTGCAGCAACCGAGATGTCCATGTCAGCAATGCGTCGAGGACTTCGTAGATACCAGTGCCTACCAAGCCCCTTTTATAGGACGAAATAAATAAACCTGCCGTGCTAAGGACTAAACCGAGCCGTGGTGTTTGCGGGTTCGCTTTAAGAAGAATCTCGGCGATCATGACTGGAGGTAGGACAAATGGACCTGGTTCAAACTCTCTGAAACCCTGTCTAACGACGGAGCATGTTGCCTCAACTATCTCGCCTTTATCTCCGAGTACATCGTATATCCCGCCAACCATGGAGAAAATGCGTTTCTGGATCCGAGCACCGTTTCCTTCAGTCCAAAAGGGGGAAACAGTCTCCTTTTCAAGATCAACTGGCTTGTCATTTGGCTCTTGGAGACCCCTGCCGATAGCAGCAAGGCAATGCAGCGACAAAGCACCTAGATCTAAAGCCATTTGGCCTGAATTGAGCGCTTGTGGAGGCAGAATGTTCGGGATCTTTGATTGTGGACCTCCCAGCAGAATGATCTTTTGAAGGCATTCTTCGATGTCTACCCCCACGAAGTTCAGCAGTTGATCTAATGGAGCAATCTTGGACTCCTCGTCGGGAATCGCTTGAATTAGGCAAGCTATCGCCCTGAATACAGACTCTTTGGCATAACCAGTAATGGAATTATTGCGGGCAAGATTCTGATACTGCTGCAGGAATGCGCCGAGTTCAGGAAGGAGTATCCTCCTACACTCAGAGCACAGCCCTGTTATAGTGTCTGATGCTCTATGACTCAGGGTAGGCAAGGCCATGACTGCAAACACAAAATTTAATGCGTTTGAAAGATGAGAAGAGTTCTTTACAAAGTAATCTGCGTATGCTTCAATCAAGACCAAGAAGGATTCCACGGCTGGGAACGGGACATTCTCGTGGTTTGTGAAAACATAGAAGACTTCGGGTATAAAAATAGTGTCCAGACATGCATCACGTGCATCCTCTTTGTCAGAAAGGCAATCAGGGAACACTGATAGACAATATAGAGCGGCCTCAAGCTCTATCCAGTTCAATTTGCCAATAGCACTATGTGCTAAATTAACGAAGTTGTCAAGAAGTGGTACGCCCGAAATAAGATAGTACTGTTGAAGCATATCTGCAAAGTCTCGCCTGGCGTCTTTGAAGCCCACACGATCCGCAGAATCCCATGAACTGAAAACACTTGTTGGTGGGAACTGAATCTTGCGGAAACATCTTTCAATCATCTGATTGACATGCACTCGCGCCGTCGCAAACCATGCGGGATGCTGTGTGCTTTCAGTATAGACGTCGTCGATCATGTTCTCCACAAAGGTATTCCAGAACTCCAGCGCTGGAACGAAAATCTTGTCCTCATGAACAGCCATTCCCTCTGCCCCAAGGAGTCCGCCGAGAGCAGAAAGGAACTGTTGGCTTTGGGAGTTGGGTGCTGTGCTTTTTGCTAGGTCCTGAAGTGTAGCGTCTCCAAATGCAATCATGAAATTTCCAAACTGCAAAGAATCAAAGTCGTAGTCCCCTTCAATCAGCCGCTGATACCGTTCTTGCGCCCATGGACTGTTGAACAATGAATAGAGAAGTTCAAAATCCTCCTTGGAAAGAAATTTGGAGTAGTTGGTGAGCATGTCTGAGAAAAGCTCTATAGCGATTTCAGACAGATCATCCTCTGCGAGACACATCATCGCAGGTTTGATGAGTGCCTGGAGAGGTTCGAGAACAATATCATCGTCTATGAAAGCACGGTGGGCATACGATACCCATGCCTAAAAATGTGAGACAGTCAATCAGACGACCTAGTTGCCCTCATCTCCTTGATATTCTTCTTTTTGGGGCTAACTTACTTGATAACATCCCATAGCCTCTTGGCGAACCCTTTTTTCCGTGGGTGCCGGAGTCGTATTTGTCAGATATCTTGACAGCAAGGGCACGATGTCGTCAACATTGGGGACGACGCTTTTGTGGAACTTGTTCCTGACCAAGCCGTCAATCTACTGTCATCGCATTCTGAAAGGACGAAGGACTTACTGTTTCATAAGACTCGAGTCTGTTTTCCCCACTTCTTCCACGAGAGAGGAAGCAAACCAGAAAATGGCAATAGCGGTCTCGTTCGAGAGCTCTGCCGCCAGAACCGCAATATCAGGGCTTTCTGAGAGAGCGTCGTCGTATGGAACAGCTCTTTTGGTACAAAGGCAGTACATGAGATGCTTGACACATCTTTTCCAGGACATAGAAAATTGTAGGAAATAAGATACGAGGGTGGAACAGAGTTTCCTCATGACAAGGGGTCCTTCCGCATTCTCAACACATCGAACAAGCCAGCCTACGAGGGTTTGGAGCAAAGCCCGTACATCCTCATCTCCGAGAGATTGCCTTTTGGACATCAGTATGAGGTTCAGCACTAGGATTATATGAGCTTACGCATCGGTGTTAAGTTTGACAGTAAAGGTCAGCGCCGCAAAAAAACGGACATTTTCATTCTTAGACGTGCAGAGACTGTTGGCTACTTGCCATCCTTGCGGCGAACGCTGCAGTCTTTGCAAAGTCTCTTGTGACTTGGCAATGGTTTCTGGCGCCCCAGGTTGGTACAACTGGATGATGAGCTGTAAAGGGTAGTCAGTACAGATAGCACCGTCAATTTTCGAGGTGGGTATGTTTAGGTCACCCAATGCGGTGTGGATAGCTAAAAGCTTACAGATACTACTTCCTCAAGAGAAGCCGGCAACTGGTCTTGCCCAACGCCCGCCATGACTCCCTGCTCTGCTCTGCTCAGTTGTGCTAATCTGATCCTGTATCAGCAATGCGTCGGGGATTGGAGGCTACAGCCTACAGTACTGTCGAATCGCAGGATATGTAAATTTGGGGGAAGAGTGGAGAGTTTCATGTCTGGCTGACTCTGAAGGACCGCATCATCTAGCATCAGATTCACAGTTCTGGTATCTGGATTGTCTCGTGCCTCGTGCCTCTGACTAAGAAGTAGGGAAGTTTGTTCTCACGGCTTTACTGTACAGTAGGTGGGTACGGTAGGAAGGGAAGGTACAGTATATTGCTGCCTGAGGGTTTTATTTTTCTGGCTGAAAAGTACAGTACAGTATCTGGAGGTAAAGTAAACAAGACCCCGCGGCGCAAACGCCTTTCACTCGCCTTCCTGGCACACGTACACGTACTTGAAACTCCTCCTGTACGTCTGTTGGAGATATTTATATGGACCCATCCCACTCTCCCATCCGTTGTTCATTGCTATCGTCGTCTACAACAAGTATCTAGCGCACATCTACGGTACGGTCTGCATGCTGTGGGGTCTGCAGCAAGCTTGTGATCAATGAGAACTCCGTTTCTTGCGAGGAACCTCACGAATACTCGAGCATTTCGTCGATTCTGGCCTCAGAAGGTGCACATCTCGATTCGATACAGTTCAAACTCTGTGAAAGCGGCAGCCAGCAAAGGTATGATAACTCGACCCCGCCTTCGAAGGAGAGGGGCTGGTTTTGGGCACCACATTCTATTATGGCGGTCACTGACGAGTATGCTTGATAATAGCGATGGAGCAGGTTAATACGACAGAGCGCCTTACTCGGCTCAGGGAGCTTATGAAGAAGTACGAGGTCGACATCTACAGTATGTGAGTGCACAGCACCCTTATGCCCAACCGCTGTTGACACCCCTTCTCCCAGTCATCCCCACCGAAGATAGCCATGCTTCCGAATATATCGCACCATGTGACGCCCGAAGAGAATATATCACTGGGTTTTCTGGATCTGCTGGTTGCGCCGTAATCACCCACGAGAAAGCTTCCTTGGCAACCGATGGCCGATATTTCAACCAGGCTGCCAAACAGCTCGATGAGAACTGGCTCCTGCTGAAGCAAGGTCTACAAGATGTCCCAACTTGGCAGGAATGGTCGGCAGAGCAATCTGAAGGAGGCAAGATTGTGGGCGTTGATCCAACTGTTATATCTGCACCGGATGCTCGAAAGTTAGCCGAGAAGATCAAGAAGCGTGGTGGTCAGGACCTGGTTGCAGTAGACGATAATCTTGTGGATATAGTTTGGGGCAATAACCGGCCGGCCAATCCCACTGAGCCAGTAAAGATCTTGCCTCGGAATTTTGCTGGGATTGAGGTGAAAGCAAAGCTGGAGGAGCTTCGAAAGGAACTAGAGAAGAAAAAGAGCTCTGGTTTCATTGTTTCGATGCTCGATGAAGGTAAGTTTGTCGTCTCATCTCTGGTCAATATCTCATCCTAACCTCCCTTCAGTTGCATGGTTATTCAATCTACGAGGCAATGATATCCCTTACAATCCAGTATTCATTTCCTATGCTGCAATCACTCCTACTACGGCTACGCTTTATGTCAATTCTTCGAAGCTCAGCAGTGAGTGTAAAATGTACCTCACAGAAAACGGAATTTCTGTGCGCCCATACCATAAAGTTTTCGAAGACATGGATGTCTTGTGTAAGTCTTTAGAGACACCTAGTGAGGATGGTGTACCGGAAGCGAGAATCAAAAAGTTTTTGGTGTCTACCAAGACTTCCTGGGCGCTGAAAAAAGCTCTAGGTGGCGAAGCAAAGGTCGAAGAGGTCCGAAGCCCTATTGGTGATGCCAAGGCAGTGAAGAACTTGACAGAACTTGAGGGCATGAGAGCCTGCCATGTTCGAGACGGGGCTGCTTTGATCGAGTACTTTGCCTGGCTAGAGCTTCAACTTACAGTCGAGAAGGTGGAGCTTGATGAAGTCGTTGCTGCCGATAAGCTGGAGGAACTACGATCAAAACAAAAGAATTTCGTTGGACTCTCGTTTGATACCATCTCGTCGACTGGGGCAAATGCTGCCGTGATCCATTACTCGCCGGAACGAGGTAACTGCTCCATCATTGACCCAAAAGCGGTGTACCTGTGTGACTCTGGTGCCCAATACTTGGATGGTACAACGGATACGACCCGCACCCTACATTTCGACCAACCAACAGAAATGGAAAGGAAGGCGTATACATTGGTACTGAAGGGGAACATTGCTCTTGATGTTGCTGTGTTCCCTAAAGGAACAAGTGGCTTTGCACTTGATACATTAGCAAGACAGTTCCTATGGGTAAGACAAGCTTCTTATTTTTGGGGCTTTGTGAGAGACTGACAGCCTAATAGGAAGAAGGACTGGATTACCGGCATGGTACAGGTCATGGTGTAGGTTCATATTTGAATGTCCACGAAGGACCGATTGGCATTGGAACGAGAATTCAATATTCCGAGGTTCCTCTTGCGCCTGGTAATGTTTTGTCAAACGAGCCAGGCTACTACGAGGATGGCTCGTTCGGCGTCCGCATCGAAAATATTATCATGGTGAAAGAAGTCGAGACCAAGCACAAATTTGGAGACAAGCCATACCTGGGGTTTGAGCACGTTACGATGGTGCCTTATTGCCGAAAGCTCATCGATGAAAGCCTTCTTACTCGAAAAGAGAAACACTGGCTGAATGAATACCATGCGGAAATTCATGCCAAGACAAAGGACTATTTCGAGCCAGACTCGATCGCTATGAAGTACTTGGAACGCGAGATCGAACCAATTTGAGTGGCCCCCCAAAGACGCGACGCCTTGAGAGATCCTTTCAATGAGGCATGTACGAAATCCGTGACATGAGATGTGTGTTGGGAAGCCTGTCTCGGAAGTTTCACCCAACAAGGCATCAGCATAAGAAGGAAGGCATTCTAGTCTCAATTACAATAAATATAGTACAAATGAAGTCCCGTCTAAAAGTTCATGAAGGAAGCCATTGCGAAAGTAGTGCCGAAAGATAGCTTGAATGCGACGTTGTCTTGCACAGCAGAGCGGACATCTAAGCTCGTAAAGTACCTTTGCAACCTGTTGTACGGTATCACGTTGATTCCGTAGCTAGATGCCCACTGCTGGCTATTAGGTTTCCATCCCATCCCCTTTCCAAAACTTGAAGGGGCGACTTACTTGTACGCCTACGACCAGCAAGCCCAGTATCAGAGCTAGCGACTTCGAGAATGTACTGACCAGCAATCCGGCACACAGTCCTACTCGGCGATTAGCAGCTGCCTTTCCTTTCTACAGCATCAATAGCAATGCCATCGTACCAATAATGGACCCTGAACTAATCTGCCGTACAGCGCGCGGGTTCAAGCTTCGGCCGTGGCTCAGCACGGGTGTCTGTGCATTCTCCTTGTAGGATTGGGCCGAGAATGGGCTTGAATCAAGACGTATGGGTCGCTGGTGAAGGGCGTGGTAAGAGGCGACGGAGAGTCCTAGGCCCAGACCCAGGGTTTGGGGACGCATCAAGGGGCGGAGGAGGAGGGAAGCCATCTGATTTATCTGAGGTTGAGGGTAGGGCAGGTAGGGTGGGATTGAGGGTAGGGTTGATGTTGAAGCTGAAGCTGAAGAGAAGACGAGGTTGATGTCGATTTTGATGTTGAAGTTGAAGTCGCTGGCAGACCAGACCCTGGCAATCCGTGTTCCATGACGTAGAAATCCCCTGCCCCGGATTTCGGTTGAAGGAGGGGCAGCGCAGCAGGCATGGGCGAAATCGGAGAGGAAATAAGATGGGATACATACAGGGATACATACACGTATATTACTATATTATACTGCATTACTTGGCCATCATGCCATGAATGAGTAAAAGAATCAATTGGGAAATGCTTACTATAAGTAAATCTGCCTGCAGTATTTACGTATTTAGGTATCTTCGTGTAGGATCGGCGTTAAATCCTTCCGATATTGTACGATACCGATAAGCTGCGGGCATCGGCGGGGGTGGGGCGGGGCCCCTCGATTTTTTTGTTCGCTTTCTTAGCCCATTTTCTAAGACTCATATCATCCCATCTCACTGTAAGGATCTTACTTTTCATTAATACTCAGTTCAATTGATTCGTTTCTTCTTGAATCTTGAAGTCCCCTTCTCATTTCCCTGCAACTGATTGGTTTTCAAACAATCATTCTACCGCATCTTGACTTCAGACCGAAAACAAATGATCAACGATCACACCAATAGCAGAATGGCCACCGATCTTCCTACTCGCACCACAAACGGTGATGCCACCTTTCAAAATGCTTCCGGCGAGTCCAACTTCACCGTCAAGACCGGATTGGCACGCATGCTCAAGGGGGGAGTCATTATGGACGTTGTGAACGCTGAGCAGGTACGTACCCAGTTACCAGTCCCCAGTCACCTCCCCTTTCCCCCCCCCACCCCAGCAGGAGTAAAAACTAACACTCGCCACCAAAGGCCAAAATAGCAGAAGAGGCCGGTGCTGTTGCTGTCATGGCTCTCGAGCGTGTACCCGCCGATATCAGGGCCCAGGGAGGAGTCGCACGCATGTCAGACCCCAAGATGATCAAGGAAATCATGAATACCGTAACCATCCCGGTGATGGCCAAGGCGAGAATTGGTCACTTTGTTGAATGCCAGGTACTTCCACCCTTCTTCCGCACACAAGATCATGTGCTGACGGGGCCAATTGCATAGATCCTAGAGGCCATTGGTGTAGATTACATTGACGAATCCGAAGTTCTCACCCCCGCCGACCATGCCCATCACGTCGAGAAGCACCCCTACAGCGTTCCCTTTGTCTGCGGCTGCCGCAACTTGGGTGAAGCCCTACGCCGTATTAGCGAAGGAGCTGCCATGATCCGTACAAAGGGTGAGGCAGGAACTGGAGATGTCATCGAGGCAGTTCGCCACATGCGTACCGTTACCGCCGAAATCTCTCGTGCTCAGAACATGTCGGATGCTGAGTTGCGTATCCTGGCCAAGGACATCCAAGCTCCATTCGATCTGCTCAAGGAGACGGCCAAATTAGGAAGATTACCGGTCGTGAACTTTGCTGCAGGAGGCATCGCTACGCCTGCAGATGCGGCCTTGATGATGCAGCTGGGTTGTGACGGTGTCTTCGTCGGCAGTGGAATCTTTAAGAGTGGTGATGCGTCAAAGAGGGCAAAAGCTATTGTGCAAGCCGTTACGCATTACAACGACCCAAAGGTGTTGGCTACTGTCAGTGAGGATTTGGGAGAGGCAATGGTGGGCTTGAATGTTAGTTCAATGGACGCCAAGGATAAAATGCAAGGTCGTGGATGGTAAAGGTCGTTGCATAGAGAGACGCTATATTAAAAGCTTGCATTTGGTTTACAGGAACATCGGAGGCAATTGTCATTTTGGAAAATCTCTTCTTGCCGGATGCTTCATCATCTGCTAGCAACCCCTGGATACCGTAACTGGACAATTTAAGCGAAAGTTTTTGGTATTTCCCAAGCTCAAAACGCCATTAGATACAGTAGTAATCGCCATATGAAACACTAAATCTACCACGAGTGATCAATTGGATGTGCTTTCGATGTATCTCGCTGATCAGAATCCAAAGCCAACTCGAATGTCTCATCCTCAATGAGGAACTCCGAAGAAGGTCGCTAACGTTGAAGCCGTGCCTCGTACAGTACTCATCGCGTGGGGCGGAATATAGTCGTGTCTGCCTTTTGATGCAGCACATCTCTAATCCCAGGACGCAAGATTTGCCAGGATGCAACCCTCTGTGGTTCGAGGGACAAGACTTCCGATCCTATACACCTTTTCGCCTGCAGCCTCTAATTCCTCCACAACTTGCGTGACATTCTCCTTGCCAACGACAGCAACCATGCCTACGCCTGTGTTGAAAGTCCGTCCCATTTCCGCAGCAGCAACATTACCTGCCTCCTTCAGCCACTTGAAGACTGGGGGTAATTGCCAGGCTGTGACATCGATTTCTGCTGCGAGATGCTCGGGCAGCATCCGCGGAACATTTTCTGTCAAGCCACCCCCAGTAATGTGAGATAGGCCTTTGACAAGATGTTTGTTTGTGACTTGAAGTAAGGAACGAACGTATATCCTCGTAGGGGTCAATAGACTCAATCCAATGCTTGTGGACTCGTCCCATGGTGCTGGATCGGTGTATTGGAGGTTTTCTCTCTGAATGATTTTGCGGACAAGTGAAAACCCGTTAGAATGTACACCATTCGAGGCCAAACCCAGAAGGACATCGCCCTCAACCATGGTGTCTGTCTTTGGTAACCTGTGTTCCTTGTACATGGCGCCATTGGCACAGCCTAAATGATATTAATACTGATTTCCTTGGAGGTACGGATCATGTTGGGAGTTTCAAATCAACTCACCTGCAGCATCATAGTCCTCCTTTTGGTACATGCCCGGCATTTCAGCCGTCTCGCCACCAACAAGGGCGCAGTTGGCTTGAATACAACCTGCGCTTACTCCTTCCACAAAGGATGCCGCTGTCTCGAGCACCAATTTACTGCAGCCGTAATAGTCGGTAAAGTAAAGGGCTTCGGCGCCTTGAACAACCAGATCATTGACGTTCATTGCCACTAAGTCTATTCCTACGGTATCGTGCTTGTTCATTATTTGAGCTAGACACACAGTAAGCAGTCTTCTCGAAATTGTATAGACATCCCCGAAGTGTTTTGACGACGTGTATCCCAGGACTCATGGGACACACCTGAAACATTTAGAGGGTGTGAAACGGGTCATGGTCGTGGGAACCAGGCCCACATGCCTCATCAAGAGGGACAAGAATATAAATGCCTCAGAGCTGCCGGCTATTGAAGGAAGAACTCACCAATCGCCAACTTTGTGCCAACGCCATCAATGGCTGAAACAAGTATAGGGGCCTTGGTATAGTTTGCTGCCTCCAGATCGAATTCTCCGCCAAATCCACCGATAATTGCATCGGCACCGGGCCTTTTGGTTGCAGCAACGGCAGTCTTGATACGTGACACGAATTGGTTGCCAGCGTCAATACTAACACCAGCTGAAGCGTATGTGAGAGCAGCAGGTTTGAGCGCTCGGTGTGCAATATCCTTTCGGTAGTACATTTTGTCGAAACTGATATACTTAACTCCTTCGTATGCCTTCTTGACTGCTAGCTGCAGATTTTCTGCAGTCGCTTGGCTGGCCACAACTCGGCCACCCGATGTTTGGAGCTGGTCATCTTTGATGATTGTTCCAGCATGGAAGATGTTTATATCCGCAGGTGGGGTGCCAACTTGCATCGGCGTCCCTTTTTCGTAGGAATCCGGATATCCACCTGCTGCTACTACAACTGTTGTACTGGCCTTAGAATCAATCTTTATCGATAGCCCATCAAGTTGTCCTTCTGTGCATGCAACCATAATCTCTGCCAGATCGGTATCTTTACTCATCAGTGGTAGCAAAGTCTGGGTCTCGGGATCACCAAATCTAACATTATATTCAAGGGTTTTGGGTCCATTCTTTGTAATCATCAGGCCAGTGAAAAGGGTTCCGATGAAGGGGAATCCGTCCTTTTCCATACCATCAAGTGTAGGCTGAAGAATGGTTCTTTCGATTTCCTCAATCAACTCCTTGGTTGCGATTAGTGTTGGGGCATAACATCCCATACCACCAGTATTTGGGCCTTTGTCGCCATCGTGTATTCTTTTGTGGTCCTGTGCCGGTGGCAGTGATCGCATCGTACGGCCATCGCAGAAACTCAAGATACTAAGTTCGTCTCCTTCTAGGAACTGCTCAATGACTACATTCTTCCCAGCTGAACCAAATGCCTCTTTTACCATGATGGTTTTCAGATTTTCCTGCGCTTCTTCTTTGCTTTTGGGAATGAGAACCCCCTTGCCACCCGCCAAACCATCTGCCTTGAGCACAACGTCGTATTCAACCGAGTCAATATGTTTCCGGGCTTCATCGTAGTTGTCAAAGTTCGCGTATGCAGCGGTGGGGATGTTGTGCTTCTTCATGAAGTCCTTCGAAAAAGCCTTACTGCCCTCAAGGCGCGAGGCGGACTCGGATGGGCCATAGCACCGGATATTGGCAGCTCGAAAATAACCCTCAATTCCCTTGACCAAAGGAGCTTCGGGGCCAGGAACAACAAGATTTATTTTCTCTCTCTGGGCAAGGGCAACGAGAGCAGAGAAATCATCGGCGTCGACGGTGGTATTGTTGGTGGTTTTATGGCACGTCGCCGTACCTCCATTGCCGGGAACAGCGATGATTGCTTCCACCAGGGGGGATTGACTTAGTTTCCATGCGAGGGCATGTTCGCGGCCTCCGTTGCCAACGAGGAGGATTCGAAGAGGCTCCATGGGTGTGCGCGTTGCTATTGTTATTGCTCTTGCTGTCGCTGTCGCTATCGTTATTACAATTGTATTGCAAGGTAGCTCTTGTAAAAGATGGTACGTACCCGACAGAGGCCTCAAAGCGTATAGAAGTATAGAAGAAAATTTATGAGGTGGGGGTGAATGGGTTTTTGGAGGGGTGCGGCCGCGCTCGGAGCGATGCAGGCAACTTTTTCTAATGCCCCAGGGGTGCAGGTGGCAGTGTGTCCTTCATACTGCAATGACCCATATTTATTTTGATGCAGTCCAAAGAAACGGTCAGTACAGTATCAGCTTCTTCAGGGGGTAATTAATAAACCGTCCTGGATCCGGGGTACTGAAAAACACACACGCACGCTAGTGGTGGGGTGAGAATAAATATCACAACAACCTAGTCAGTCCTCACCACACACACCATATCACATTGTCCCTTGGCCTGGGGTATCGATCTTTACTCGCCATGATAACTATAAGTCAGTACCAACTTCTCAACTCTCGCTCTCATCCACCACACGCCAATCAATTGACTGACTCTGGGACTTCCTACTGACAAACCCGTCATCCATGCAGAAGTACCATGTTCATCTGCGAATATTGGCCCGGGCTTCGATGTCATTGGCCTTGCCTTGTCAATCTGGCTTGAAATCCGGGTTGAGATCGAATCTAAAGCCACCGATGTGCCTCTCAATTGCGTGATCACGTATGAGGGCGCAGGTGCCGACGAGGTTCCCTTAGTAGCCGATTCCAATCTGATCACGCGGACGGCCCTGTACGTCCTGAGATGCCACGGCCAAAGAGCCTTTCCACCCGAGACCAGAGTTCATATCATCAACCCTATCCCTCTGGGTCGTGGTCTGGGGTCTTCTGGAGCTGCCGTGGTGGCAGGTGTGGCGCTTGGGAACGAAGTTGGCAAACTTGGCTTAACCAAAGCCCGAATGCTGGACTACTGTCTGATGATAGGTTTGTTTCAGAGCCCTTAGAACCCATTTTACCCTTCTAAATCTTTCTGCAGAGCGACATCCAGATAACGTTGCAGCCGCGTTGTATGGAGGGTTCGTTGGAACCTATCTAAATGATCTGAGCAAAGCAGATTCAGAGAGGAAAGAGATTCCACTCAGTGAAGTGCTCCCAGAGCCAGCAGGTGGTGTGGACACAGGGAAAGCTCCACCCGAGCCGCCACTTGGAATCGGTCATTATATGAAATTTCCATGGGCAAAGGAGATCAAGGCTATTGCTATCATTCCTGACTTTGAAGTAGCTACAGCCGAAGCGAGGGGGGTACTACCAAAGCTGTACTCTAGAGCAGACGTCGTCTTCAATCTCCAGAGAATAGCCCTCCTCCCATCTGCACTCGGTAGATCACCACCAGACGCTGAGCAGATATACCTGGCGATGCAAGACAAGGTTCACCAGCCCTATCGAAGCGGCCTTATACCAGGTCTGCCAGAGATCCTGCAGTCAGTGACTCCGAAATCTCACCCAGGTCTGTGCGGTATTTGTCTTTCCGGGGCTGGTCCGACGATACTTGCTCTAGCAACAGAGAATTTTGATGGAATTGCCAAAGTTATTTTAGACATGTTTGCAAAAAAAGACATCAAGTGCGAATGGAAGCTGCTAGAGCCAGCAGAAGCTGGAATGACAGTCACATATAGCTGAGCGTAAGATGGCAATAGACGATGACTTTACATATACCACGTACTAGCGGCAAGACAGTGATGAATTATACCCGCAGTTTCGCTACAAGAAGCTCTGTTTTGCAACCCACCCAATGCACATACAGCCAAAGCCCATTTCATAATACTACCTGAATGACCACCCCGGAACGCCCCATCCTCGACAGAATACTCTCACAATGCAAACGCAACAGATGCTGACCAGCCACAACAAGGGTTTAACCTAGCCCACCCCAAGCTCCCCGAATTCTCCGCGCAAGTTGTATGTCTTTTTGCATTATAGTGACTCTCTTGGCATGGATGGCACACAGGTTTGTGTCTTCGAATAGATGTACCAGGAACGCCTCTGATGCCTCTTGAAGTGCTTGGATTGCCTGTGATTGCCAGCGCATACCCTCTCCTGCCGGGCGTAAATTGAGAGCAATTTCACGAACCTATACGTGCCGTTAGCCCCTGGGATTGTGTCATCGCCTCTCGAAGCAGTGCCTACCAAACGCGAGAAAGGCAATTTTCTCATAAGAAGTTCTGTCGACGATTGATATCTCCTGATCTCCTTCAACGCGAGCGTTCCAGGTCTGTAGCGGCGCTTCTTCTTCCCTGGAAAAGGATCTCCGGCTATTTCAGCCAAAGAATTAGTATAAACATTACGGAAGGAAACTCGCTGAACTCACGCTCTACACCACTGCTGACTCTCCTAGTGGTCTTCCCAGCTGGTCGACCGGCGCGGCCCTTTGCAGCAGGACTCGGTTTCGTCTTTACTACGGCCTTCGCTTTCTTTGGAGGCATGATGAAAAGCGAGAATGCGCGTCGCAGAATCTCGAGTGATATCCAGATGTGTGCGATTCAACCCTGGGTAGCTGATGCGACGAGTTTTCGATCAATTGTCTGGAAAATCGGGAGGTTGGGGAAAGGCGCGTGGATGGAAAGTCGCGACTTGCGCCGGATGCGGGAACTGGGGTGTTGCTTCAGAATCCTCACCCAAAATATGGCCTAGGGAGCTGTAGCTGTAGGTTCAATCGGTAGCCAGAATGGTATCGCGAAAAGATGCGCATCCAGTCCTCTTGCGCTTGATTGAGCGATGCAGCTTGTTGTGTTGACGCGAATGGTTGGGAGAGCGACGGAGAGAAAGCTCATGTGCGGCAGGGGGGTGGGGTGGACCGGTGGGTGTGGCGTACAGTAAGCACATCTTATCCACCCACATCTTATCCAAAGGTTTATCTGAGGACACCACAGCACAAAGAGAGCCAGCCCATCCAACACCATACCATACCACACCATACCACAGAGGGCAACAAATAATCTTCTTCACAACACCATCACGGCCAGCCTACTCTTACTGGACTTCTGCCACGCTGCATTCCCATCTGACTGCAATCCATCATGGATATGAATATGGGTGGAGCAGACGGTGGTATGGGCCAGGCTGGCTTTCCGCTGGAGACCTGGTTCTGGGAGATGCCCCTCTGTACAAGATGGTGGACCACAGCAACTGTGCTCACGAGCGCCTTGGTGCAGTGTCAGATTGTCACTCCTTTCCAGTTATTCTACAGTTTCCGAGCTGTCTTCTTCAAGCATCAGGTATGCTTCTCCCCTCCCTTCTGTCCAACACAACAACCAAGCTTCAACATCTACCACCGTCCAAGTCATTACTGACTCAAAGTTGCAGTACTGGCGACTCCTTACCACATTCGTCTACTTTGGTCCCTTATCACTCGACCTCGTGTTCCACGTCTTCTTCCTCCAAAGATATTCACGACTACTCGAGGAGGCGTCCGGCCGATCCCCCGCGCATTTCTCCTGGTTGTTGCTATATGCTACGACTTGTTTGATATGTCTCTCTCCGCTGGTTTCTATGCCGTTCCTGGGACATCCACTTTCCTCTACCCTCGTCTACATCTGGTCGAGACGGAATCCAGACACCCGTTTGAGTCTAATGGGGCTGCTGGTGTTTACTGCCCCCTACCTCCCGTGGGTGCTGATGGGCTTCAGTCTCGTGGTCCACGGCACAATTCCCAAGGATGAGATTATGGGTGTGGTTATTGGGCATGTCTATTATTTCTTCTCGGACGTCTACCCTCCACTACATCATGGCTCTCGTCCTTTTGATCCACCCATGTGGTGGCGGCGGATTTTCGAAGGCAGACCACAACAGGAGACTGCAGATGCCATCAACAATGAAATTGCGGTTGCGGCGGCACCCGTCCCAGAGGTACGATAGTTATGAGAGTGATGGACGGACATGTATAAAATGTTTTGATTGGCGCAACAGCGAACCCAGCTATGGTTACTTTGAAAAGAGATCGCGTTGAATGTTAGGGGGCGTTAAATGATACCACTTTCGTTCAATCTTGCTTCCGCTCGTCTTGGTTTATGAGACTATCTCTTCGTCCAGCATCCTCACTCCCGTCGTCCTTCTCCTCGTTGAGTTGGGCGTCGGGTGCCACGGGGAAATGCAAATGCTTCCAATCTTCCAGCTCTTCAATGATCGATCTGAGACGATCCCGGATACTCTCAATGGCATAGCTTCCAAGCAATAATCGTAGTGGTGGGTATGAACAATGTCCTAATTGCCAGACCAGCTCAGCGCACTTCACCGCACTCGTAGGCTGCTTGTCCCCCAGCCATTGGACCATTCTCTTTGCGTGTAGAGCTGGGGAGGTGGCTTGCGAATATGGCTCACTCGCCGGCTTGATCAAGAAATGTCCCCAAGTTGGAAGTGGGCTCTTTGCCCAATCCGGCTCGTCTCTCCGAACCAGTCCCGGCTCGACCAGAGTAGCCTTGATGTTGAATGAATCGATTTCATAGAGCATAGCTTCGATAAGTCCCTCCACGGCATACTTCGTAGCACAATACGGTCCCAGGCCTGGTACGCCCAAAGCTCCAGATGTAGAGCTGAAGATAAGATATCGACCCGCTCCCTGCTCTCTGAAATATGGTAGACTCAACTGAATAATGTGTAATGTGCCCATAAAGTTCGTTTCGAATTGATTCCGAATCTCATGTTCATCCTGGTCCTCGCATGCGCCAATGACTCCATAGCCCGAGCAATTGGCAATCACATCGACGTGACCGAAATGCTGAATTGCCTTTTCGAGGACTTCTTGGACCGACTCGCGTGCTCGGACGTCACAGAGGGTGCCGAGACAGTTCTCATGCCAGGCTTGCATGGATTCGAGAGTATTTTCAAAGGTGCGTCCCACAGCTACAACCAGATCTCCTTGGTTGAGGCAGGACCGGACTAGACTGCGGCCCATGTGACCTGTACTTCCAAAAATCTAGATGCCATGTAAGTATCCGCACAAACGACTGTATACTTGCCGTTTCTTGAGGCTACAGGGTATACTTTTCTCCCCCTAACGCACTGGAAGATATCTGGCAGGAGCAGGAGAAGGACTTACGATCCACACGAGCTGCTTCGCGGGGTTGGAGGGTCCGGGAGGATCACAGCTCAATGGCAGTTGCAGCCTGGTCTTACTATTGTCCGGTGACGTGGCTGCCTCATTGTGATCAGAACTGAAACCAAAATCCCCCCCATCTTGGAAGTCCATCACGCTTATCTTTCCAGTGAAGGTTGAGGCGTAGAAGGGTGGATTTGATTTGTAGTTATGGATTCTGCGGGGTTAGCGGCTATTATATAGTAAGCTTATTTTTGACCCGACTACCTTTTTCTCCCTTCTTTCTAACTTTCTATAACCTAATTAAATTACTTGATTGAGAGTATAAATTAATCATATAGCTTTTAGCTTCTATATAAAGGAAGTTAAATAGTAATTATATAGCTAGCTATTTATCTAAACTATTATCTTATAACCTATAAAATCTAAATATATATTAAGATAATAAAAAGAGAAAAGTAAAAAAGGTATAATTCTAATTTATAGCCTTAAAAAAGACTTATATTTATTGATATTTAGTCTTTTAGCTTTTATAAAGCTATCTTTAAGTCTAGAACCTTTTTCTAGTCTAAAAGCTTACTATTATATTAGTATTAAAATACGAATATTATATAGATGATAAGCCGAAGCTTAACTAGCATAAGAGGTAATAATTATATATTATATTATATAGAGTGAGGATATAACTGAGTGAAGAGCTTATGGTCCGCCACGCTTATGTAAGCAGCTAAGTCCAACTGGTGCAACACACTGCCTTCGGCAGAGACTCCACGTGATATCAACTCTACAACGACACGTCTTGTCTTCCTCCTTGTCAGCGTCAGACTGTTGGGAATTACGCTGTATCTGAGATAATTCTGGATGAAAATCAGTTCTCCATTCATTGAGACTTGGCGTCAGCTCAGCATCGACTGCCTGCCGTCTAATGACCTACCGCGGCTTTGGATTTGACCCCTGGGATTTCAACGGCGACATCTCAGTGATGCCATCATGGACAGTTGTTCCACGTGCCGTTTTCGGAAGGTAGAAGCAATGCCCTGTAGATGCAGTCCTCAGCTGACGATCCAGGTAAAATGTGATGGCCGCCCCGGAATATGCGTGCGATGTGAAAAATTGGACATCGAATGCCAGTGGCGGAGTAAGCCCAAGCCCATCCGCTACTACCATATCACGTGCTAACGTACATAGATTCTACTGATCGAAGCTCTAAAGTCCACAGCGTAAATAGTATACAGACAAGTCACGCCTTTACCCAAGCCGGCCACAAGCGTTTACGCATCTCGATAGCGTGTCAGACGTGTAGAAGGAAGAAACTCAAGTGCGATGCAGGCCGTCCTTCATGTTCAGCGTGCTTGCGGCATGGATGCAGCTGTGTTTATGATGTGCCGTCACCTTCTTCCGGCACACCTATGGGTGTAGAGGAGTCAAGCAGTGCTACACCACACAATGCACCACCTGGCCACGGACAATATGAAGGCAATGGACTCCCAGACGGAAACAGCCCCAGCAGACACCATTCAGTATTTGATATAGCAAACGACTCACCACTGCCTTCAAGTTTTGCTAGGGAACGAAGTTGCCCCCCACCCACTACTGATCTCCCTACTGGGCATCTTTTGAAACCTTATCTTGACTCATATTTCGGCAATGTTCATCCCATTTGCTTCCAGAATATCTTGCATCCTGGTGTATTATTGGAAGGGCTCGATAAAGCGCCCAAATTGCTTCTCTTAGCCATTTGCGGAGTGTCAGCCAAATTTCTTGATGGTTCGGAGGAAACGGACAAGGGTCGGCATTGGATCGCCGAAGCAAAGAATTTGGTCATGAAGAATCTGAATGCCATTTCAACATTGACTCTTGTTGTGTTGCAGACTATTGCAATGCATGATGTCCATGAAGCTGATTTGCTCTCTGCGTGGAATCTGACAGGTAAGTTTGAACATTGCCCCTCATCGCATGCGGAACTCCAGATGCCAAAATAGCTAAACCCTATCTCTAGGTATCTCTATACGGATGGCGCGTCAATTGAAGCTGGGTCATCAACCCCTCGGCACTGGCCCGGCGTCATTCCTTGAGCAAGAGTGTACTCGACGTCTTATGTGGTCTGTCTTTGTTAGCGATATTCTCCTCGCTTCCGATGAAACAGAGGTCAGTGACGAGTATGTTGCAAACGTAGGCTTGCCCTGCAACCTATGGAATTTTACACAAGGCACGCCGTGCACGACTCTTCGTCTACATGATGACACGCAAGATATATCAGTTTATCGTGCAACGAACCCAAATGGCTATCTAGTACGGATTTTGGCACTAAAGCGAGAAATCACTTCGTAAGTCTACGTTATGCCCAGTAATCACTTGAACTTACGAACAGATTCATTCAAGATCATCAGGGTATGACTAGAGAGCCACTTTGGTCCAAAGACTCACGCTTCAATCAACTTGCCATAAAAATGGAGAAGTTCCGCAGATCTTTACCGTCAAATATGCGATTCGAGGAGCGCCATATGTATACATTCCGATCAACCAAGCATCTAGATATGTTTCTCATGGTTCATGTTTGGTACAATAAATGCGGATGCGATCTCTTCGGCGTTTGGCAACAGGGCTATCCGACAATAATGCCCAACGACCCCACATCAATCCCTCCACCTGAATTCCTTCCAAGGTGTGCTGACAGATGCCTTCACTACGCTCGTCAAATCAGCCACCTAGTTGCCAAGGTGCTTAAAGTTGAGCCCGATCACCTCTTCCGCGATCCTTGGCTCAGCCTCTGCATTTGGGATTCCATGAAGATTCAACTTGCTGGCCTTCATTCACGGGATAGATCCCAGATGGATGAGTTTTTACCACTTATTAAGATTAACCTGCGCGCATTGGCCAATACGAGAGCGACTTTGGTACTTGCGGACAAGGTTGTAAGTTGAATAACATCAACTGCACTTTTCCTAGTAAGCTAATAATTAAGTAGTATGGGGAGTGTTGTCGAGCCTTGCATAATGCCGGATTGTCGGAGCTTGTAGCGGACGAAGCCAAAGTGTCATCACGGTATATACTCTCACTACTCTGCATCTTATTGTTAAACTCACAAGTCTCGACAGGTCGAACAAGACTCGCATTTCAGATGGTACAGCTATTCCATTATTGCGCCGCTATCCGTTTCTTGAACCACCCGAGCAGCAGGACCTCGAAGTATGGGATACTTTGTTCAATGCTACGGAGTTTGGAGCGTCGATCACGCGGGAAGCCTCGCCTGAACAGCAATATGCCGTACAGACTCGACATCCTCAAGACAGCAATATGATTTCAACGCTGGGCGGAACTACCCAGACCCAACCTGACGCATGGGACGCGTCACTCTTAGACGACAATTTTCTCTCGTGGCCAAACGGCGAATTTCCCTGGGACCAAGCAGATCTTGCCGAATTATCAGTAATTGGGAGTGTTCTGTCAGTGCCAAGTACCTCGACGGCACTTGAAAGTGGGCAGCAGATAATGGATGCATTTGCAAATTCCCTGTCCCCGACAACGCAATGGAATACACTCAACGTCGTGGACACGGAATACCAGGAGTTGCAATGAAACAAGCAGCTTTATAAATTGCTAGAATCACACTCCATTTCAAAAGTTTGCGGTGGCTTTTACGGTACTGTTCACACTGTCCTTCCTAAACAGCTTGGGGAAAATCAGCGTCTTTCTCGCCCTTCCGCGCTTGTTCGATCTCGACAGGATCCTCCAGATCAGCCTTAGTATGCTGCTCGCCACCACGGTTGAAGACTTCGTCCATTTCTTCCAAAGTTCTGCCGGCAGTCTATTTGACCCAGTCAGGTAGGGAAGTGTTAATATGGACAAAATATAAGCTTACCTCTTTCAATATGAAGTACGCATACACGACGATCGCGTAATTCAAGATCGCAAACATCAAGAACGTCCTCCATCCAATATTTGTGATGGCGTATGGAGTAATTTGAGACAACGCAAAGTTGAACAACCACTGTGCAGCTGCTCCAATTGCGATACCGACTTCACGTATTCGGGTTGGGAAAATTTCCCCTAGGTACAACCTGGGATTATCTGTTAGCAGCGCAGAATTCATATCAGCTGAATTGCGATGCTCACCATGCTAGAGGACCCCATGAAAGGTTGTATGCCGCTGCTTCGCAGTATACCATGAGGACGGCAGCGATACCGGGCTTCGAAATCCCATTTGTGCTCGCCACTGGCGGGAACTTGTCAACAAGAATAGCAATGATGAGCATGAATGTTCCCATCGCTGCAGCGCCACCCATGAATGCAGTCTTTCTTCCAATCCTTCCTACCACGAAAAAACAGAACGTTGAGACAGCGACCACCTTGACAATTCCAAAGCATCCGGTGATCAGCGAGGTTTGGGAACCAGCACCCACACTGGTGAAGACCTGTGGTGCAAAATATGCCATTGACGTGTTGCCCGTGAGCTGAACTGACAGCTGAACCGTGATTGCGACAAAGATCTTGTACCGATTGGTGGGCAGAAGAAGCTCTCTCCAAGTGAGCCCCTCGGATTGACGAAGCTCCTCTTCTTGTGCCAAAATTATCTCGGCAAATTCGACCTGCACCATATCTGAATCCCCTCCACGAACCCAGATCAGATTCTTCAAGGCTTCTTCCCTCCTACCTCTTTTGACTAGCCAGCGAGGACTTTCCTTGACGAATATCATACCGAGACCCATGATCCCGCCAGGCACTTTGATATTAGTTAAGAACTAGGCCACCGCTTGAAAGTTTTGAACGTACCTAATTGAAGACCGATGGGGATCTGCCATTGCAGCGTGCTTGAAGCCACATGTTGTATCACAGCAAAGTTGACCCTAGATGACCGTTAGTCCTTGGTGAAAAGTAACCTCCAGTAAGTCACATACCAATAGCTCACACACACGCCACCTGCGAAAAATAGCTGAAAGCAAGAACCAAGCTGACCTCTGATGGTCGCGGGAGCCATTTCAGCCGACATCATAGGAACCAACACAGTTGCCGCTCCAACACCAAAGCCGGCAATGACTCTACCCACGTAGAAACATGCTATCGAACCCGTGTTGATGACCTGTAAGGTAGAACCTATGAGGAAGACGAAAGAACTGCCGACTAAGGACCACCGTCGACCGAAACGAGCTGTGATCGGCCATATAATAAAACATCCGAAAAAAGCACCCGCTTGGAGAATGCTGACGGCTGTGGAATTGACGTTGGTGGCTGCCTTCTTAGTGTACCCAAAATCCTTTCGAAAGGCGTCGAGGGTGAGAACACCACCGACGATACCAGTGTCATAGGCAAAAAGAAAGGACCTGTGACATGTGTAAGTGAACGCTTGAAAGTGGTTGAGGAACTCATTACTTACCCGACACAGCAAAGAGCTACCACGTAGATTGCGCGGAATGTTCCTAGTCTGACACTCATAATGAAGGATATACGACCGAAACTTCAGATGAATCGACTACAGAATCATCTTCAACTTGATTCTCGGCCATGGAGCGCTACTTATACTGCAACCCCAGGTTTTGGGGGAATAGGACTTTGTGGATCTGTCGACATTACGGAGGCGGGGCCCCGCTTACAGAAATTTGAAACTAGTGATTCTAAGAAGCCATTTGGAGTTTTAATTCAGGGGTATGGGACTTTCAAGCACTCCAGGCTTTGATCGAGTGGTCGGAGTACGATGTCTAGCGCAGCGACGTCCGCGAGATCCGCGAGATCCGAGGGTCAGCGGGAGGGGCAACATCAGCAGCGACGGTACCTGAGCTCGCCGACCACTCGGAGCTCTTGATTTAATTTCACTGGATTTAATTGACCCATCACGATATCCGGAGCTACAGGTAAGTCGTAGTCGTATTTCGAAAATATATACTTCTGGTGGTCCGCGCGATAAAGTCAATGCGTCTCACCCCACCAACTGTTTCTTCTCTTCCTTTACTCGAAATCATGTCTGGCAACTCTCCCAAAAGACCCAATTTCCTTATCATTCTTGCTGATGATTTGGGCTTCTCTGATGTGGGATGTTTTGGAGGAGAAATTAGAACACCTAACATTGATAGGTTAGCAAGAGATGGCACTCGGTTTACCGATTTCCATGCGGCGGCGGCTTGCTCCCCGACTAGAGCTATGATTATGACTGGGACCGATCACCATATCGCGGGATTGGGCAATCTGATCGAGTGGTCGAGAGCTTCCGCCCAAGCTGCTGGAAAGGGAAAGGTTGTCTCCACAGCTCCTCAACGAGGTTTGTAGACCTTGGCAAACGGACAAGGCGGGTGCTGAAATAAAAATAGGAGCCCCCGGTTACGAAGGTTACCTAAATGAGCAAGTTGTGGCCCTGCCGGAGATACTCAAGGAGGGTGGTTATGAGACATTCATGGCCGGGAAATGGCATCTAGGTAGCACCAAAACACGCGGTCCAGCGTCACGGGGATTCGATAAATCTGTTGGTATGCTTGCAGGCTGCTGCAACCACTATGCCTATCGACCACCTGGATCGTGAGCTGCTCATAACTCCAATAAATATATCCGTACTGATGGCTATCTACACAGTGAGACCGACATGCCAGGCTTCATGACTACGAGTCACATTGCCGTACATTTGGAAGACAACGAGTATATGAAATTCATGCCAGATAATTGGTACTCATCCGACTACTATGCGGAAAAGACCGTCGAATATCTCAAAGATCGAGATTTGAGCAAACCGTTCTTTAGCTACCTTCCATTCACCGCGCCTCATTGGCCGCTACAAGCTCCTCCTGAGCTTATCAAACATTATCGTGGGGTTTACAAGGACGGACCGGACGCTTTGAGACAATCTCGACTGAACAAAATGATTGAGCTAGGTTTGATGGATGCCGATACTGTTCCTCATCCCATTGTAGGTGATGAAGAGGCTGAGTGGGCAGATATGAGTCCCGAAACAAAGGCAAAGTCTTCGCGCGCCATGGAAGCTTTTGCTGGTATGGTCGAGGTTAGTAACAATCAGCGAAGTATGTGAGCAAATGTGCTAATGCTACCTAGTCAATTGATATTAATGTTGGAAAGGTTCTGGATGAACTCGAGAAACAAGGCGAACTTGACAATACCTTCATAATGTTCCTTAGTGATAACGGCGCAGAAGGGGCAGCATATGAAGCTTATCCGGTAATGACTTTGCAAGATCCCTCTAGCAGAAAGGCAGTGTCTGACAAGCGGTAGATGATTCGCGGCCCATTACTCGATCACCTTGACAAGTATTACGACAATAGCCTCGAGAACATTGGTGCAGCCAACTCATTCGTCTGGTACGGGCCGCGCTGGGCTCAAGCATCCACCGCCCCTTCACGGCTGTACAAAGCGTACCCCACAGAAGGGGGCGTGCGTGTCCCGTGCGTTGTGCGATATCCGGGGTTCCAAAGCGGCAAAACCGTAGACGATTTTGCAACTGTGATGGATATTGCACCAACGATTCTCGAAATGGCTGGTCTTTCGCACCCCGCACCTCAATGGAAGGGACGCGAAGTTGTGCATATGCGGGGAGAGTCTATGTTTCCATGGGGGATGGTAGGTCATCTTTCGAATTCACAGAGTGCAACTGACTCCAGGACAGAACAACTCAAAACAGATTCACGACAAAGACTTCGTTCAAGGCTGGGAACTTCTCGGCCGTGGTGCGATCCGCAGAGGCGACTGGAAGGCCGTCTTTATCCCTAAACCCAAAGGTACCGAAAAATGGCAACTCTATAACCTCAAACAAGACCCCGGCGAGGTCAACGATCTCGCAGACGAGAATCCCAAACTCTTGACTGAGCTGCTGGTCTTGTGGGATCAGTATGTCATGGAAAACGGTGTAATCCCCCTTCAACCGGAGATGGGGGAGTATATAGAAGCATTGGAGGGGCAAATGACTGCAAGTATTTCGATCAATCGCAGCACATGTTGGCGTATTAATATCGACCAGGAACAGGGATGGATGGAATACGAGTTCTGGCAACCGGGCGCGATTCAGAACCCCGAGCTGGCTACTACAAATCCACCCCGCTTTCCCAAGGTTGTTCGCAAGCCAATAGTTGCAGCGGCTTTTGAAGCAGGCATACTATATACATAACACTAGCCTAGTTAGTAGTAGAATGTCAAAATGTCAACTAGCGACGTGTTTTATATAGCTATAGAAGTATAGCTCCCTAGCCTTCTTTTATAAAGCGTCTCTATATAAACATAGAAGGTATATATATCTATCTAACCTGAAACTAGCTAACTACCTAGCCTTAGATTTTTCTAGTAATTTTATTAGAGCTAAAAAGGAGCATTATATTAAATAATAAGGATTTAAGTAGTAGGAAAGCAGATTATAGCTTTAAGATAAATGATTAAGTTATTACAAGTTGATTTTAGAAGGTTATATCTTTATTAACTTAATTATTAATAATAAATAATTAAGAAAATCTAGACTTTACCTTATAGACTAGAACTAAAAGATAATCTAGTATAATGTTTAGAGTATACTTTAAGAAGCCTTTATTATATATATTAAAAGACCTATTCTCTTTTTAGTTCTTTAAAGATTAGCTTATTATTAATATAAGTTATAATTTCTTATTATCTAATCTTTATATTCTAATCTCTTTATTCTTTTAGAAGATAAACTATTATAACTTAGAAGTATCTTAAAATAAAGTTAGAACTAATTAGAATTTCTTTTAATACTATAATAAGATAATAAACTTTATAAAGTAAAAGTATTTAAAAATAAATTAATATTTAAAATAATACTATAAGGTCTAAATCCAATTCTATTCTATTTCTATCTACTAATACTTAAGAGAAATAACCTAAATAGATATATACTATATTATCTTTAAGTCTTTCTAAGCTTTTTAAAATAGAAATTAAAGACTTAAAATAAATCTAAGAACTCTTTTCTATTTCTATAAGTATCTTAGATACTATCTTAAATGCTTCTTTAGATAAATCGTTTATATAGAATAAGAATAGACCTTTATTAATCTTATCTTTAAAAGAAAAGAAACTTTCTATTAAAATTTAAATTAAAGATAAATTTAAGAAAGAAAAAAAGAAAAAGAAAAGTCCTTTTAAGAAAACTTACTAAAGCTAGAAAACTAGCTAAAGTAAAGAAAGACATGAAATCTATAAACTAGCAAATTAAAAAGTTATTAGTAGAATAATAATATAATAATAAAATCTCTACTATAATTAACTAAATTATAAAAGAAGAACCTATAGAAAAGAAAAGCGATAAAGAAGAAAGAACTAGGAATAACTTTAAGATCTTAAAATACTACTATATCTTTAGTAACCTTTAATTTAATAATAATCTGATACTTTTCTATACTTACTTTAAAGAATTACTAGATACTACTTAATAACCTTTTAAATTAAAAGACTTATCTAAATTTAGAGCGAAAAGTATTTTTAAAGTATAAACTTTTTTTAATTATACTACTTATACTTTTAAGACTAATAAAGGATATTACTATCTTATTAATACTAATCGAATTAATACTTATACTTTTACTTTCTTTAAAAAGCCTACTTAGATATAGTCTATATTTAAAAAGAATATAGATACTAGAAACACTTTTTGAGCTAAATCTAAGAATATTCTATATAAAATAATATTAGATAAAGATAACTACTATCTTAATACTATTAATTAATATAATTAAGCTTAATAAAAAGACAATTAGATAATTAACAATTTTGTTATATATCTTAATAAACTAAAAGATCAAATCGGTACTAGTATAGAGAAGTAATAGTATAAAACTATAAGGATCAAATAATAGAAAACTATAACTTATATTAATAATAAACTAATCTCTAAAGAATTAAGAAGAAGTAGGTCTTTTGATATATATAATAAAGGCTTCTTAAATTATATTCTAAATATTATCTTAGATTACCTTTTAGTTCTAGCCTATAAGGTAAAGTCTAGACTTTCTTAATTATTTATTATTATTAATTAAGTTAATAAGAATATAACCTTTTAAATCAATTTAGTAATAATTTAATTATTTACCTTAAAGCTATAATCTACTTTCCTACTATTTAAATCCTTATTATTTAATATAATGCTCCTTTTTAGCTCTAATATAATTCTCTCTTCTAGACTTATACTCTTAAAAGTCTTTTATATTATTCGGATTCTAATTAGTATTAAACTAGAAGTAAGATAGTAATATTATAATTAATTTATACTTATATATAAAAGGAATTAAAAAGCTTATAGATTAAATTCGTATTAGATTTAATTGCTTAGCCTAACTTATTTTAAAAGGAGATTATAATAATATGATTTGAAAATTAAATCATTATACGACTAATATCTAATTTAAGTCTATATAAAGGTTAATAGTAAATTAGAATTAGATTTAGAATTTTTCTTTATTTTAGATATAAGAGTAAATATACTTAAATCAATTATAAGTTAATAGGGTTAATATTAAATTAGTTATTTAGATAGTAGGAAGTCTTTCTTATAGTAGTATATAAAAATAGATATTCTTTTTCTATTTTAAGATTTCCTTTT
>QGMI01000237.1:0-43716 GCA_007821535.1 Lachnellula occidentalis | reverse complement strand
TACTTATTCCTTTTTTAAACTTTTATTATTAAAATAATTTAAATTATTTAAAAAGTATATATTTTCTTATTAACTATTTATTACTTATAACTACTATATCTATATAAGCTAGTTCTAAACTATTATTATTACTACTTTAAACTAGAAGTATATAGTAGTTAAGATTTGAATTAAAAATAAATTTTAAAAGTATAAAGTTTAAATCTACTAAGTAACCTCTCTTTTTCCCTCCTTTTAACCTTCTATATACTACCTTTTAAATTTATTTTAACTATTAATAATAGGATTTAGTATTAGTTTAAATATCGTACGATCTAATTATAGAATAGCTTCTAATATAGAGAATAATATATTAATATTTATAATAATAGATATAAGAGTACTATTAATTAATATAAACGAAAAAGAAATCATAGTAATAGTATCTTAATTAGATTTATTATATGATTATTAAAATAGATAATAGCTATATAAAGTGTCTTATTTACTTAGCTAAAGATATAAAATATTAAGTTCTAATTTCGATTTTCTGATTTCCGATTTTCTAAAAATCGATAATGATTCTGCTTGGTCGTTTTCGCCCACCCTACTACTCTAGCCGGCCTACTCCTAGTAATCTCTAATTAGGTTCCGAAGTAGTATATTTTCCGTATATTATTTTATCTGTCCACCTTAGTCACTCTCCTCCCAAGCCAGGTTGTAGCATGTTATTCCTATCTTTAATCATGCTATATGTTTATCTTTAAAATCCTTAAAAAATAATAAGGTATTTGCGTCTTATAGTTTCTTTATATTAGTATACTATTGCTCCTCGGGCGCGGGCTTAGTAATACGCAAGCGTTAGGCTCTGATAAAAAACTGATTTCAAATGCTAATTAATTAATAATACTATATATTAAGCGTTCCAGATAGGCGTTTCGTGTATAGCCTATATATGATCCTCCTACTACTCCCTAACTCGGCGCATTATTTGACGTAGCTACAACTAGCTATATTGTAACTAAGAACCCTTATATGAGCTAGTCTATATGAAATAACTAATCGCTTTATTATCAGGTTTCTGCTAATAGTTTATTTATATGATTTAAGATTTTAATTATAATCACATTTAGTATCTTAATACTATTCTAATGTAGACTCTCTTGCTATTATAGTATCTCTATTACCTTCTTATTATGCCGATACTAAATTGACAAAGAATGTATACTATAAGGTCTAGTCTACTACTAGTAAATCTCACGTTTATTTATAGGAAGTTGGCACTTATAAATTAATGTCTATTTCTAAACAAGCTAATACTAAAAGCAGCAAATCATCCCGTCATAAACAACCTAGCAAGTTGTTCCGGAGTATTAAACTTCATGATACTAATAGAACTATCACGAGGATTTACAATTTCTGCTATAATGCTTTTAGTATATGCGTCGGATATCAAATCGGTGAACGAGGGTGTAGTAATATTAGCTAGAGATGTGGAAGCTGGATCGTACTCTAGGATAGATGATATGTTATCCTACGAGTTGTCTAATATTAGCAGAATGTTTAGATATTATTCCTATGCCGATAGGTGCTACAATTGGTAGTAGGATAGGAGATATAGATAATCCTTATAGTATGAATAAGTACTTTAAGAATTAGCTGCGTATTATATAAAGAATAGTAGATATTCAACTTACGCTTATTAATAGTCGTAGATATATGCATAAGGATAATTCTTAATATTATGTTTTATATTATACGATGCAATGCGTTAAGTGTATGAACAAAGGTCTTCTAATAGGCCGACTGAATTTAGATAGCCTTTAATATAGAAACGAACACTTCTTGCTAGTGTCCCCTTTAAATGCTAATGTGGGGTAGTATATAGATATTTGAGAATAGGATATAGGCATAATTGAGGCACCTTTAGATGTGATAACATATGTCAAGCGAAGTCCCTTTCTCCTTAAATAGTATTAAAGTACTAATTGTCACATTTGACGCATTATATTTGCCCTAAAAGTGATACTGCTTTAGAAACACTGCGATATAAATTGTAGCGACGAAAGTTTAAAGTCGATAGCTCATCCTGTGCAAGGGCACATTTTACTAGTTTGTTAATAAAGGTAGAGGCCTCATCTCCTCTATTGCTACTACTAAAGATGCTGATAAAGCGAGATAGTAGAAGGAATAAGTATTTGTACTAGTTTGTAGTATACCATAAATCCTCATTAATAGATAGTCTATCAGCTGCAACTTCGACAATAAAAAGCATCCTGAGATGCATCTATGTCTATAGAAAATCGGCCCATGCTTTTAGGCACATATAATTGCCATCTATGCCTCTAATGATAAAGATGACCGTTTCACTAGCTGTCTATCTATATAAATCGCGAACGAATATAGTTCTATGCATGTCAGGCGCCCTGCTATTAACGTATAGGTTTCTAATGCTTGGAAAGGAGGCATGAATTGGTGTATTTAGTAACGAGATAGTATTGACTATATCGATATTAGGGTTGAATGGGAGAGATAATATACGGTAGACGTTCTTTACAGAATTGTTTACTAATGTCAATTAAGAATGTGTGTCTAGTAAATGCATATTAGGGGGAGTGCGGAAAAGCATTACATCTCTATCGACTTTGAAGTGTTGAATCCATTCTGTTAAGAAAGCATCCAAGCTGCGTTGGGTAGGCTTTATTGTGTTTGGTTGATTAGGTTGTTAGCTTAAGGGCTGAACCGGGATGCGCGTATTATTATTCGCGCGAGAAGCTCCGTTGAGACTAGCAGCAACTGATAGGTAAGGGCGGTCGTGTGCTACCCTCTTCACTGTTTTCTAACGTTTATTTAAAGGACTTGATAAATCGAGGGATGAAGTATTTGATGCCAATATCGGAAATGGAACTGGTGAAATAATGGTCGCGGTACGTGGAAGTCTGACTGGTGTCCGGTAAGGTAGATCTGATTTTTTGGCTTTCCTGGGAAGAGGTGGAGTGATATTATATATCCCGTTGGGATTAAAGGCAGTTTCTAAATTCGCTATATTCTGCATTTGCCTAGAAGGGAGTCCTGGAGACAAACTAAGAAGATGCCTGTTTAGGCATATTGGGATGCTTGTCTCTATAGTCTTGTCAGGAGGTTGGAGTTGATTGTTTAGCTCCTAGGAGTCCTTAGATGCTAGGGTACCACGTTCGAGTTGACGCTACTAGCCGACTTTATTGCTAGCTATTAGAAACTTAATCTTATTAGTAGGAGAGCAGAATCTCACAGCTCGGGGTCCATTCCTAGCTAAACTCTTAAAATTGTAGAGGGTTGAAGTAATGGAGAAGTCGTTTGTAACCTAGTACTTTTCTAATGATGCCTTTAATTCATGGAAGCCTGCCTGGCTAATGGTATCTGCAATATGGTCTTCATGAAGCATTAGCAACTTATCTGCGAAGTATTAGACGAAATATGGTACGGTTGCCATATTGACAGGAATAGGGTTAGCCCCAGGTACTAGTGTAAATGACTGAAGGAAGATTTCAATATTGCGCAATATGTAAAATTCTGCTCCTCCATATCTGCTTTGCTGTTGATACAAGTAGATACTATGCATCTAACTACTGCCTAACTTGATCTCATGTAACCTAATAAAGCGTTTAATCAAGTCTAGATGAGATGATGTGTGCAAATCATGAAATAAGGAATCATAATATAATAATTTTTTAGTCTCAAGTTCTAGGATAGAAAGGGTAGAATGATTCTAGATGACTGTTGGCACCATGAGGAATCTGGTGTAGCAAGTGATCTCTGGGAATGCTACAAGCTTTGAATATGGCAGAGCAGATGATGTTTCATGTACTGCCCCAACCGGAACAACAGATATATATGAAGGGACTGCGAATGTGGCAATAATATCTTGTATGATGTCAAGTGGCAAGACATCTCTCGAGAAATCGTACTTTGACAAGCGTATAACGAACTGCTAGATCTGGTTGACTAATATAAGAGGTTTTCGTATTATAATAGGGCTCGAATTGGAACTGGGTTGTTGAGTGATTGGGATGAATTGGGTATTAGAGACCCGACTTAGTTCATATGATGGGAGAGAAGATGATGTACTCTTGGAATTATCTTGTTGGATATGCATAGTATTATGCGGGCCGGTTGGTAATAACAAGGACTGTCGTGGAACCAGGGAAGATGATAAAGTCTGCTGATGATCTAGATGGCCACTTTGGTTACTTGGTGGCATTCGCCTCTTGGCTGCGGATTGTTGTAATTGCGCGGCTGGAGAAGGCATTTTGGCATGCGAATCGATCTGAGACATGGGTTCCAATGATGTTTAGACAAGTGGCGCTGTCCCGGTATATCTTGCTTATAGTACAAGTTGCTCTAGAGAGACTCCTTACAAAGGATGTATTAGAGTAGGTGTATAGAGCAGGGTACTTATATGGGATTCTGACAATTGTGGAGTTGTTATTTGCTCGCATATAAGGATGTCAGGCAATTCTAGCTCTCTAGCAAGCAAATCTTTATCTGTGATGCGAGTCTTTAGAATTCTAGCCTCCTCTTTGAGATGTCTGATCCTCGCGATGTCTAACAATGTGTCCCAGTGTACCCTCTCATGATGTACGACTCGTTGCTGGTCTTGGTGCTGGTTACGGGTAGTTGGGCTTGAGAATGTGACGTGTGGCAAAGTGTGCCGCGATGGATCCCTTCCGATGGATTGGAGGCAAGGCCCATCGCAAACTGAACGAGTTGTGAAAAAGCCATTTGTACTGATGTTTTAGAAAGGTTTGCTTGCTGCCTTGCCTTTTGGTACAGTATGCCACTTTTCAACAGCCCCACAGATTTCAAGTTGGTACGTGCCCCGCTTTGCTCAGATCTCCAAATCCCCTCTGCGGGGTAAATAGCATTGAAAAATGGGGTAAGAGCCATAACTCGCATGTATTTTCCTCTGATACTATAGCTTTTGCGGGTCTTCATTATTTCACATTATGGTAATAGCCTCATAAATATCAATATTTAGTCTTCGACTTCTATTCTGAAAAGTCCATATGGACTAAAATATTATCGCAAAGAGCTTCTTATATCTTATCAACTTTACGGTGTGCCTAATGAATGGTCTCCGTGAATTTCAGCAGCTTCCGATTGCTAAAGAACAGCCGTAAGGGGCATCTGAAAGAATGGAAGGTGGGCTTGAATCATATTTCCTGACAGGACTAGTGAGAAAATATACAGGGGCTTAAGCGAGCACAGCGTTTAAATTCTCCAGTCAAAGCAAAGGTCAAGTTGAAGCGAAAAAGATGTCCATTCATTTCTATATCTGTTGTCCTATCTGCCTTTTCTTCATAGATGGCTCTGACTGTTCACATAACTCCTTACTTTCCATGAAGTCGGACTAAGGATGGATCATGGCTGATGGAGAGACGCGGCCCTGGTTTTAGGCGACAGTGTAAAAAGGGGGCAACAATCTCAACCGATATTGTGTACAGATCTGCACTTGTAAACTCTTGCAAGAATACTTCCTCAATGCTATGGTCTCGAGATCAGAAGGAACTTCAAAACAACAGCAGCCAGCCATCAACATCACACGGGAGAGGACCTTCATATAATCAATCACATGCATACCGAGTTAATGTTTGACAGAAGATTGACATCCATTGTGTCCCATCTCTGGAAATCAATCCAAGGCAAGGCGCCGAGGAAATCTACATACAAAAGTACAAGCAAAAGGCTATATATACAAGAAAGCAAAAAACACACAGCGTGTTGTTTTGTGAAGAACCCAGAACATATACTTTTGCGAGGAGCTCATATCTTCTTACAGGGCGCGGGGAGGGGCGAAGCGGGAGGCGCCACCGGTAGGCATGACACCAGTTGGCTTAGGGAAACCAGCGCCAGTGCCGTGAGCGTGGTGTGGCGCGCCAGTACCTTGGGGAGCGAATTGTGCAACGCGAGCTGGGAAACCGGTTGGGAGGGCAAAGCCAGCTCCGGTTCCGTGGGGCTGGTGGTGGTGGGGAGCTCCGGTGCCGTGGGGGAAGCCACCAGTGGGCATGATGTTCATGCCGGGGACCTTGTCGGCTTCTTGACGGCGGACGATGTCGCGGGCGTGGGCACGGCGAGCGACGGTGTTCTCGTTGTAGTCGGTGTCCTTGTGCTTGCTGTAGAACGAGGAGACCCAGGAGAGGAGGGTGGTGAGGGTTGTGCCTTCCGGGATGGTGGCGTCGCTGGATGCGGGGGCTGAGGGAGCGCTGCCGGAGGCCTGTGCGGTTGAAGCGGAGGTGATGGAGGCCTCTGCTGATGATTGAACTGCAGTAGATGTTGGGGCAGAGCTGGTCGTTGCGATAGTCACTGAGGCGGCAAAGGTCTCAGAGATAGCGGATGAGGTTGCGACACGTCCAACTGGGGTGCGGGAGGAGACTCTGACGGCGCCTGAGACTCTGGACTTGGATTTGCATGCGGACTTGGATTTCGATCCAGTAGCTGTGCCGTTGGGGTAGAATACACCAGAAGCCACTGGCTTGGAAGTGATAACCGATGAAGAACTGGATGCGACCTTAGTGACTCCACCTGCGGCAGCAGAGGATCCAGAGGCAGCAGCAGTCTGCGATGCAGCGATGGCTCCTGAGTAGAGAGTTGGGCCGGGGACAACGTAGGTGCTCAGAGACTGGTAGATGTTGATCGAGATACCAGCATCACTAGGAGTGTACAAAGACGTGCCCAATGTTCCTGAAGGAGTGGCAGTTCCGGAGCCAGTGACCTCAAGGTTGACACATTGAGGGTAGTTTTGGGCACCATCAGCGTCACCAGCCGAGTGGAGAGCGATGATTTCGTGACGGAGAACGTAGTTTCCTGGTGCGATATCGGTTGGGATTGCAACAGTCCAAGTGTTGTTGTTAGCGATCAGGGTATCGGTGGCCCAGTTGCCTGGGATGGTGGAATCGTCAACGAGTCCTACTCCGTCGATCTTAAAAAACTCCAATGTAGTCTTGTCAACAGTCTTGCAATCACCATTGCAGTTGGCGAGGTAATCTATTTGGGCTGTTAGCAGAGAATAAAATGTTCTTGGCAAAGTTCATACCTATGACTGGGCCGTGGTGAGATGAAGGCCAGGCAGACCATTGCAAATCGACTGATCCACCAGCCTTGACAGTTGCTGAGGTCTGAGCATTGGTAGCACCGAGATGGCAGATGATCTCGGAGGTGGTGTAGTTGTTGGGATCAATGAAGCCGTTGCTCTGGTCCTCTGGGGTCGACCATCCAACGACTACCGGTTGAACCGCCATATATTGGTCACTGGCGTGGTATCCATCGTAGTAGACTCCATCAGCCACTATTCCTGTGACAGTTCCATGAGCGGCGACGCTTGATACAAATGCAAGAGCGCCAGAGATGGCGGTGATCTTAGAGAAAGACATGGTAAAAGTAGAAGTTGGAAGTGGGTTCTTCGCGCTGCGGCTGTTGGTGGTGTTTGCTTGGAAAATGAATGAGAATATCAACCAGCTTCAATCAATGAAGAGAGATACAAAAGATGAAAAGAATGAGAGATCGGTAAAGAATGTGAAAGCAAAAGAATGAAGTGCTGATGATAGAGGAAATACAGAGGGAAGTCACTCTGTTATATACAAACCTTAAGATGAAGATGCTGAATAGGGATGCCCGCCTTACTGGTGGGGTTGCTTCAGATGGCAGAGTCGGCTGGCAGTACCCGCCCTTGTACGATATAAAGACTTGTGGATCCCTTCACCAGTAACTCGCGTGGCTTTGTATGGATTCTTACCTTGTCCGGTCTGGAGTCCCAGCGCCTGTCAACAATTTTGAGTTGCTCCATGGATGCGAGTGGGGTTGAGGTGGAGGTTGAACAAGAATCCATCCAAGCGAACTACGGAGGTAGAGCTTCTTTCGACAGATAGATGAAAAAGCACCACGATGTGATGTCCGTTTTGTGTTTGAAGGAGTCCCGAGCTGCTTCTAGCCCAATAATATATCTCGCGTTTAACCCCCCGCCATGTTTCGGAAGAGCCCCGGCCCCACCCGTGAGCCTGGGCACTACCAGATTTGGCCCAGATTTGGCGACGGAAAAATTTGTTTGAAACAAGGCTGTCAACTGGGACTGCCAGTTCTTCACTGATGTCTTCCCAGCCGCCGAGTTTGGTACGGAGTAAATGAAATGTTCAGATGATGCTCCACAGAAGACTTTGGAAGCGATGCTGCCCCTGCGCTCATATCAATTTACTGGTGCTTTCTGATTGGATGCCAATTGAAACGAAGCATTGCATGGCATGTTGAACACGCGCCTGAAGGCCGAGACTTCGGATATCGATTTCGGAAGTTGCATCACCGCAGCGGCGAGGTCGTGGAGTGGTTGAGAAGACTTTGGAGGTTTGGAAATGGATGGAATCATTGGGATTGACTGAGGAGGCACTGAGGGTTAGAACCATCCTTTGATAATCCGTAAACCCAGATTCCCAGACTAAACACTCCTGGGAAAGGGCTTCAGACTCAGAGCATTCGTACTTTGTTTGGTTGTTGAAAAGGGTCACCGGTGAAGTGGTGGGGGTTCTTCAAAGGAGTGCAAGTGAAACGACGTTTCAAGGTGGAGATTTTCCATAGTTCTATGGAGTACACTCACGAAACATATGAGTCAGCCACTTTTCCAGATTTCCTTACAGGCAGCTACTCCTTCTTTCTGATAGAAAGGTAATAAATTAATCTATCGTTTTGTTACTTGGTATAATATTGCTTTTGATAAAACACATTTTCTAGTGTGCTTGGCTAAGATTCTGAAATCGGCTTCACTGAGCTGTATGTATGAGTGTTTTTGAGTTGAGACTAAAAGTTCGAAATCGCATTCTTTTAATTTGTATACAGATTTTGTTTATAATGCCGTTCCTTGATATCAGACGATGGATAAATCACCATGGCTTTTTATAAAGCCTGCAATCTGACAATCCATACCACCGGGAACCTTTCGCCGTTACCATACAACCATACATACCCTTACTCCAAAACAATCATCAACCGTCACACTCGCAGCCTCCCGCATGTCCAATCTCAACTCAACTTCACCTGCTAATCCTATCATTCCTCCAGCCCCTCTCTCTCAAACAGCCGTATTCCCACCCGATCCATGCCCGCCAATCTTCCCCAAAGTCCAATGTCGCTGATGATGATGCTTCTCGCCCTCCTTCATCATGACCCCCCACCATCCTCCCCAACCTCCGTAAAGCCCTTATCCTCACCCTCCAGCGCCTTTGAAGTCGCAGGATCGAGTTCCCCGGCATAGAAGCGCCGCTTTAGATCTTCCTGGTTCCAGCTCTGCGTGCGACCCATGTTCGGCTTCCATGTCTCGGTGGGGCTCTTGAGGATCTCGCCTTGGGAGTTGCGGCGGCCGTCGGGGATGGAGACGGGTGGGAGGCTTGTTTTTGGATGGTCACTTGTGGATGGGGTTTGCTTTGTAGTATTTGCCATTGTTCTTGTTTGATCTGTAGGTATTGTTTATTTGTTTGGTCTAAGGAGAGTTTAGTATTAGCATGGTTCCAAATACAAGGCCAATAGCAATTCGATGGGAGGAAACTTACTTGTGTTTTGTGATTATTCGTCAATTTATTGGAAGTACTTCTCTAACTGGAGAGGAGAAGGCTTATTTAAGGCATTCGATACATCTATCACGAGACATTTCCAACTCATCTAGAAGATGCGTCGTACACGTGCAAGCTTAACTGATGTACAGTAATGAGCAACGCCACTGGTAATGTGGGTTTCCGGGGGGAGTTTTGCGTAGCCGTGGTGATGGCATGATGGTTTTGTATGCGGAGAACATGAGATTCTGGTGAGGGGTAGCTGAGAATCGCATTCCGCTGATAGATTTCGACATCTGATGCCGGTGAATCCGCCAAGAGCCGGACCAGACCACGCCAGACCAGACGAGACCGGCATCTTTTAGCGTGGTGCTTAGTGCGGGGTAAGATCGACAATAAATGCTACAAGCGGTAAGTGGGGCAATTTAAACGCCTCAAACATCTTCCATCTTCAATTCACCCACTTCCATTCCACAGATAAGGTAGCATCAGGTACCTCATTTCAGTATCATCAGGAAACATGGGCGCGAACGAGTTCTTGACCGGATGAGTTGATCTATCTACTACTCGACAACGCCTAATCCTCTCCTCCTATCGCCAACGCACCGCACCTCCCAACATGTGGGAGTGGTGATGCGGGGCAGCCAGCCATGACAAGTGCAAATATAAAGAGACGAAATCATACGCCGCGCTATGCTGGGGTATGACACGGGACTATGGACAACAGAAATGTATGGTATCATGGTATGCAAAACCTTTCTTCCGTAATACAGATGAGGTCGTTGCGCAAATCAACAGACGCATGTAATGTCTTGGTATCGTGAGTGCTTCCTTTCCTTTCTTTCGTTTGATATTCATACTTTTGGTTTCTTCCAGTAGTATTGCTATTGGGACACATGAGTTAGTATCATCGAGGGAACAATAGCAGCTTGAACCTACTTTGTGTTGTTTCCGACAGTTTCTTAAGCTGGGCTTCCTCAATCCATCAACAACTGCTGCTCTACGGTTCTCATCCGTATCCTCATCGGGCATGTAGTAGTACTCGCTCTCCAGAGCCTTTCCAGCAGCATCTTTCCCTTCGCGGTGGATCTCACCGATACACGCAGCTGCGTTCAACATCTTGAAGAGGTCCTCCTTGGTCAAGCCCTTATTCTCTACATGTGTCTTGCTAGTATTCTTCAAGTCTGCTGGAAGATTGTTCAGAATGACCGAGAGTGGTGTTGATGAGAGACGGGAAAACGCAAGTTGGTTTACAACATGATTAACCACTGGCCCGGCATCAGCCTCATTGGTTGATCTGGAGCTCGATCTGGAATTAGTAGAATCCGCTCGATTGCGTTCTACTCGGGGAGCTTCCGGGGAAGCGACAGTGGTGAAGGATTCCATCCGAGACGATAGGTTGGCGCCGAAAGGACCGAATGAGTGAACAATTGGATCATTCTCCTCGTCTGGATCCTGCTCCTCTTCTGGTTCGCTGAGTTCACTAATCGGGCTTTCCTCTGGCGCACGGAACGAGGTCGCTGCTTGGGTGGAGACGAAGGAGTTGCCGCCTGCAATATCCTCCTCGGCAGACGGCTCGTCCTCATATACTTTGACAACGCTTGACTCTACGATATCAGAGAACAGGTCGGCCAAGTTGGTAGAAGTAGATGGCCCTGCTGGGGTTGGTGATTCGGGAGACTCAATTCGATGACTGCGACGCAAGGGGCTTGATTCGATTATTTGACCACCAGCACTGACAGCAGTAGGTCGACCTCTTGGAGAAGCTTCCTCACCCCACGAAGAGTCTGTCTGAGCTCCCACCGACTCCTTCCGGTCCCTACTGGGCCACGCGATTCGAACGCGTGCGTCCTGCACGTCGAGCATAATCTCAGCATATTCAGTCTCCGACGTGAAGGTATCATCCTTTGCCAACTCCCAACTCCGACCTTGACAATGCAGCTTCACGCCATTGTAGCCTTTACACTTTATCTCCACCTTGTTCGGCTCGAGGGGGACGGAGGCCGCTATATACCGAGCTTCGACGTGGACGCGTGAGATTAGGCGATTGGCAGATAATTGATAGTGTGAAGAGGTGCTTGATCTTCCCATGCATAACAAGTCGCCATTCTCTGAAAGAGTAACGCAGGGAACGGCAGAGAGAGGTGCTCGTTCAGAGATCGAAGATTGGGCTCGATGAACAGAAGGTCGACTTTGGACGTGAACGCGTGGTGGTGAGGAGGAAAGGATACCAGTTGTGGAGGTAGGAATTGGCGTAGGGTATTTCTGGTACGCTGCTTCTCTTTCTGAAGGTGAACTTCGAGCTTGTCTCTTGGAAGGGCGAGGGAAACCAGGCGAGGAGGAAAAGGACGAGAAGGGCTCGAACGCGGGTAGAAGTGATGGTGCTGGACGTTTTACGCCTGCCACAGATGGTAAACTTGGCAGGGAGTTCATCTTGCTTGGAGATGAGTCCATCATGGCAGGAGGATTAGAATAGCGTGTTTTCAGAGACAATTCGAAGGAAGACTCTTCGAGGTTGAAATCCAGACCGCGCCAGGACGCGACTGACAGCACTTTTGATATCGATGGGAATTGGACAGGATAGAAAGGATGTCGAGGAACGAATTGCACGTCAAATTGAATAGTAGAAAGAAAAATTCAAGACGAAGACGACATTTGAAGGCCACGAACGCGGTCGACCTTGTGTGAGGCTGGGAAGACTGGGCCTTTGACTCGTTAAAGCGCGTATTTGGATGGAATAAACTTGTCTAGCGCGTCACATGTCTCGCTAGAAGATTTAATGCTATCTTCTCGTGTTTCCCTTTACCTATTTATGCACGCTACTTTTTATTCAACATCGCTGCTACTATATCGGGTTCTATAAGTTGATTCACCCCCTCTGTTTAGATTAGACAGCCTCGAAGTATCATTATACCCAAGCCTCTACTATTATTTCAGACTCAGGTGAGGTGATACTTAAAGACCCGAAACCCGCATATACCACCTACCTCATAAGGCCACGGCTTTGGGCTCTCCTGATCGAAACCAGCTATCAAATCTGTCGTGACGTGCAGTAGAAACACTCCGACTATTTCCCTACCTTGCCGGACCGTGTGATTTCAAGAGATTAACTTCTATTACAAAACCATGTTGCACTTCTGTGAAACAATATCTACGTCTACCTAGTTAATTACATTCAAATAGCATCAATTCGCATCATTTCGTGCTCTTTAAAAAGTGCACTTCGGAAGTCAACCCAGCCTCTTCAACGCGGTCTGTACACGCTAGGAACGTCAAGTCGCGCGGGCATGAAACGAATCGGGCCTCGCAGGAGCAGGATTTTGCAGAGTGGGATTGATGCGCGCGTCGATTACACAATACGAGTCCACTTTGTATGCAGCGTGATATACAAAGTTTTTCTTGGAATTGGAGTTTTTCATGTACTGTAGTGGTGCCTTTTCCAATAGACTCGAAAGCGGTGAGCGGGTACTTGTAAGTGAAGTGAAGCATAAAAGATATCCCCGCACTTTGTGCATATCACGTGTAAGTAATGCTTAGGAGGAGAATGGGGGAGCAAGAGTGTGTTACCTGTTTATTTGATTGATCGTTTGCTTCCATATCAATGTCTATGTTACTGCTTTTAAAAATGTCAGTAAGTGACACTTTCTGGAAGTGGTGATGTGAAAGTCAAATGGAGGGGTTGAGAACAGCCGAAAAAGGAAAGGCTGAAAGTCGGCACTTTGAGTCTAACCCCGACATCCATTTTTTCCAATCCAAAAAAATTATGATAGGGAACGAGTTTGCGGGACTCTACTATCAAGCTCCACGCCCACAATTGTACATCATTGTCCACAGCTTCAACGGATCCTCAAAAGATTCAATATTGAAGCACGACCCAAAGACAATCACAGCAATGGCGCCAACTTCAACAGCTCTGACCACCAAGGTCGAGAGCGGCTCACCTTATCAGTTAAACCCTGAGCAAGTAAGTATTGCGAAGCAAGAAAAGCGCAACTCCTACTAATAACTACCAGACATTGAAAGCTTCAAAGGCTCTTCTAAAACACATGAAAGACACTGAAACAGAAGCTTCAACCACCGAAAAGAAGAATCTCCTCGACGAGGCCGACGAGGACGAGACCACTTCCCCCATCTGGCTAACCCTCTCGACCAAAAAACACATTGTCGACAAAACGCGTCTCAAGCCCTCCAAAATCGCCCTCCCCCACCCCCTAAACACAAGCACAACGCAAACCATCTGCCTGATCACCGCCGACCCGCAGCGCACCTACAAAGACATCGTCGCTTCCCCCGCCTTCCCATCCGCTCTCGCAGCCAGAATCACAAAGGTCGTCGGCATCAAGAAGATCCGCGCAAAGCATGCCCAGTACGAGACGCAGAGGAAGCTGAAGGCCGAACATGACATTTTCCTAGCCGATGATCGCATCATCACATCGCTACCTAAGCTCCTTGGAAAAACCATATACAAAGGCAGCAAGCGACCGATCCCCATCTCCATCTCAGCACCCGTGCCGAAAACAGACGGCAAGCGTATCAAAGCCGCCAAGGAAGAGAAGCGGGACGCTGCTTCGGCGCAGGCTATTGCCAAGGAGATTGAGAAGGCGCTAAGCGGAACGGTGGTTAACTTGAGTGCGAGTTCGAGTACGGCTGTCAAGATTGGCTTCTCGAACTGGAGCGCTGAGGAGCTGGCTGAGAATGCGCAGGCGGTTGCGGATGCGCTGATTGAGAAACACGTCCCGGCGAAATGGAGGGGTGTGAAGGGTCTGCATATCAAGGGCGAGCGGACGGCGGCGCTGCCGATTTGGTTGGCGGATGAGCTGTGGGCTGATGAGGCGGATGTTATTACTGAGGAGAAGGCGGAGCAGGTCAAGTTGGCGAATGTGGGGAAGAAGAGGAAGGCTGTCGCTGCTGCTGTCGAGGAGGAGGTTGTGGCAGAAGGGACGCGGGTCAAGGGGAAGAAGCAAAAGTTGTTGGTGGAGAGCAATGATGATAAGTTGGACAAGGAGATTAGTGAGAGAAAGGAGACGTTGAGGAAGCAAAAGGAAGAGGCTGCTAAGGATGTTGTGGATGAGGTGCCGAAGGCTTCGAAGAAACCCAAATCCAAGTCCAAGAAGGGGAAAGCAGTTGCTGTATGAGGCGATTTCAGAATGCTTTGCTCGATGCATTGCTGGGCGTTTGGGCGTATCCAGGCAGTATAAAATGGTATGTTTCTGTACGCACAAGAGATTGAGCTAGGTGGCGTCTAAGAAAGATATCAGAGGCGTTCAAGGTATCAAAATTCTGTCTTGCAACACCAGGATCACTTTTGCAAGTGCCAAGGCTTCTCACAATATATGCATCAAAATCAACGCCTGCCCACCCTATACAAAACTACATCACAAATCCTCCTTTCCAACCACCTCTTTCTCAAACTTCCTCCCCATGGGTCCATAATTCTCCTTGATAACCGTCTCCAGCAACTTATCTGTCAATTTCATATGCTGCCCCTCAGTCGTCTCAAACTTCAACGCTCCCTTTTCATCCAGTGTCTTCAACCCAATCCAATCCTCCCTATAAATACTCCTCTCCCTCAACAACGTAACATCCGTCCCGTTAACCTCCGCAAACCAGCCCGTCTCCTTCGGCACAACCGTCTCATCCTCCTCAAACAAATACATGACAAACCTCTCCAACTTCTCCAAATTCTCCTTGTACGTCTGATTCTTCAACACACGCTCATTATTAATATCAGCGAGGAAGTTCGAGGACTCGAGATACGAATCCAGCTGTTCCGGATCGCGGAAGTACTGCGCGGGCACGAGACGCGACTGCACAAAGGCGGACCAGGTGTTTGAGCGCAGGAGCGAGCGGGCGCCTTTGCAGAGCCAATCTGTCGCGGCGCAGGATTGGAATTCCGAGATGCCGTTGTGCTGGCTGCCGAAGGTGACGAGACTGCGGACGGGCGGGAAGTTGCAGCGCTCGATGTAGCCTCTGAGGAACTGGCCGCCCTGGGAGAAGCCGAGGGCGTCGACGGCGGGCGCGGTGGATAGGATGGGGTGGGCGGCGAGGTCTGCGCAGACTTTGTCGAGTTGGAGGGTTAGGTTGCCGAAGAAGGTTGCGGTGCGGTCGGCGGAGGCGTCGTCGTCGATGCGGATTATGTAGGTTAGGGTTCCGGGGTGGATTTCTGTGGCGAGGTCGCCGATGGAGGTTAAGCCTTCGTTCTGGTAGTTATCACCCAGACCATGCCAGATGATGAGGGGGAGAGGCGTGTCGTAGTCATCGTCGTTTTTCGAGCTGGGTTTGTATTGTGAGGGTGGGGAGATGGGAGTGATGGAGGAGAGGGCGAGGGAGGAGGATAGGAGGAGGATAAGAGCGTTAAGAAGCGGTGCCATGATGGTTGGTGATGTTTGGGGGGGGAAGTTGTTGATGTGAGACTAGGGGAGCTGATATGGGGCGGATGAGGAGCTTGGATCTTGCCGCTTTTGTTCATCTGAGATCCTCTTATTCCAGCGAGCAGTTTCACTTACAAGTCTATAACATAAAAGGAACTCAGACAAGTGTCAAAACGACAAGTACAATAAGCTTGATACTCAGTTGATGCTAAGATAGAAAGTTTATTGTTCATCTTGCCTCTAGTATACCTCGAATGTATAGCCAAAGCACTACCAGTTTCGTTTCTCACTTAGTACCAACGGCTTGCACATTGAGATCAGATGCTCTCAAGTGCTTTCGAAAAAGAAAGTGATTTAACAGCTCTACGACGTCATGTAAAGGAATCTCTTCACATTCACATATGCATTCAATCCAATTCACAGAAGCCGAAATGGGTTAATCCTTCCGCTCTGGCAGTCACCACTTGACATCTTCTGGCAGTTGCCTTTTTGAGTAAACTTTCGACCACAGAATCCAAAAAAAAGTTTGCAAGAAGGAACTTACAGTCTGCCATCTCAATAAGACAGACACGGCTGTCTTTGACCATCATGGGAAGTAATCAAAAAAGACCGCGCAAACCAGGACGAGGACGAGGACGAGGTGCGTTATCGGGTGCAAATCTTATCGCACCCCACCGAAATGCCGACGTACAACGACAACTCGGAAGCTTCTCTCACAATATGCCCCCTCCTCCTCCACCTCCACCTCCACCACACTTCAACCCAGCAGAATCTCGAGCGACTATGGCGCCCGCAACTCGACCAGCAGCGCCGACTGCTCCAGAGAGTGCGCCCGCTACAGGCCCTCACCCTTCATACATACAGGTCGCGAAACCCTATGTCTTTCAGCAACAATTACAAGGGCAACTCATGGCTATGGGCGCAAACCCTACTCGGGAGGATACCTTTAGATTACAGGGCGTTCAGTGGATTAGTGATGTTCGGATACACCTTCAACTACCTGTGCGAACTTTCTGTACGGCTTGTGTGTATTACCACAAGTTTCGTCTGGTTCACAGGGACAACGAGTACCAATTCCAGGATGCTGCGGCTGCGGCTCTCCTTACGGCCTGCAAAATCGAGGATACTTTGAAGAAGTCGAAGGAGATTTTGTGTGCTGCGCATAATGCGAAGGTCGGAATTGCTGAGCACTTGAGTCCGGATGATAATGTGAGTTTGAATACATATTTCCCAGGAGACAACCGCTAGGGGATAACAGCTAATTATTTCCCAGGCATTCGAAGGTCCATCAAAAATTGTCATTGGCCTCGAACGTCTCATGCTCGAGGCGTCAGGCTTCGATTTCCGAGTCCGCTTCCCACACAAACACCTTGTGAAGCTTGCGAAAGCCTCAAAGGTGGACGGCGATATTTCCAAAGTTGCTTTCCAGATGATGATTGACCTATACCGCACCTTTGCTCCTCTCAAACACAGCTGTGCTGCCATGTCCTTTGCGTGTATCGAACTCGCCACTATTCTCCTCAACAAGCAACAAGATTTCATCCGAGGCGAGCATGCAGCCAGTCCTCAAAAGTGCCATACATCCCGGGCTCAAATAATGGAAGCTATCCTCGATCTCGTTGAACACTACACGCATTTCCCAAAAGCGTCCATTGTTGGCCCTTCCCACCCAATCGACACATTCATCAACATCCGCATCAAGATGAACCAAGAACTAGAAGCCGAGTCCTTGACTCGGTATACCGAACAACACGATGCTCCCAAAGCCAACGGCATCAGATCTAACATCAAGACACCGAAGACACCCATCACACCCGCTAGCCCCTCCGACCTGCGAACCAATGGGAACAAAGACGTCGCTTCTCCCGCAACCCTCAGCCCGCGCTCTTCTGGCTCAGGCCGTAAAGGAATCGGTGCACGTGGGCAGGAAGGAACTGTGCGGTTTATGCTGGATGCGGAGAAGGCTAAGCAGGAGAAGGAGGAGGTGGCGCAGTACTATAGGGTTGAGTGGGAGGAGTATGAGGTAGAGGTTGAGGAACCGATAAGGCAGGAAAAGACTGATCATGGCCATAATCATAATCAAAACCATCGGGGTGGGGGACAGCATATGAGGAATGGGAGGGATGGTGGTTTCCATCATAAAAGGGTTCGGAGGTAAAGTGGAAGTGGATGCTGGACTGTATGGGAGGTTTGTAGGATATTGTGGGAGTTCAAGGTGGGAGGTAAAAGCATAGCATAGCATTCATGGCATTGGCGTTAATATGATACCAAGAGTTGCGAAAGATGTACATGTCGCAAGTATTTGGAATTCTATTGTTTATCATATACTTTTCGATGACTTTACGGACTGATGCAACCTTCAAGTTATTACCTAGGTAGTTATACTGGTATATTTCTCTAAAATATTCTTTTTCTTGGCTCTAATAGTCACTTACTGTCGAAGAAATTTACCATCAACCCTGTCCGCACCTCTTGACTAAAACTACCTAGGTAAGCAATAATAAGTGCATGAGCTTGTACCTGAGTCTAGATGTCACTGTTATTAAAGCCACTCTTTATAAATGCAAAGTGGGACAACATAGCCATGTCATCCCCAATCCGTTCCTTGTCGTTGGATAGTGGATGGTGGACGGTTGATGGGAGCTGTTTATTGCCAGTATGACCCCTGTCCTGGTCCTGCTGCTGTGTGTGGCTGAATGACGACAGGAATGTGGCTTGCCTAACCTGAGCTTGGAGCGCGGTCCGCCCAAGGAATCAAGGAATCAGGAGCTGCAACACCTCTTTCCTTGAATTGGAACTGGAATTGCCTGTAATCTAGGTATATATTCATTTTTACAATAATACAGACTTGTCATTACCACAATTCGATTATTATCCATTCATTTGGCAGAAGTAGAAAGTCAAGCTTCTCGTGAGTGAGTCCCCGTGCCTGTCGCTCGCTGTTCTTCTACAGTACAAAAGCCAAGCAAAGCAAAGCTCCCTCGCTAAAACGTCACTGCTTCTTTCCAGCCGCATCCCAATCCATCCCATCCCATCCCAGCCATCTTCCAACTCCGCACCGCATTGCACTCCTTGACCACAACACCACCACCACCACAAGAGAAGCTCCCTCTTGCATACCTACCGTGTTGAAGCTACTTCAATCTCTCTCCATCAACCTAAACATCTGAAGAAATGGCTCCTCCGCCATCAGCCTCCCTCCCTCTGCAGCAGAGACTGCTGCAGCTTGCTCAGACTCTACAATGTACGTATCCTCTTCGCACAATGTGAACACTCAATGGTCTTGTGCTGACCCTTTTCTTGCAGTCGCGTGGTTCGTCGGGTACGTACAGCTCTCCAGAACAATCTTCTTTACACATCTCCTCGAGTCCTCCACTTGGTGGCCTTTATGTTCATGGGCCAGGATCGAGCCTGCGTTCCCCTGCCGCACATCATCCTCGGCGTCAATTATTATATACTGACAATACTCTAGGCACTTGACTCTTCTGTTCTGCATTATCAGATATGGACTGTCGTATATCACCTTCAACTACTACTCGCGATGGGCTCAATTCTCCTACCGCACAGCCTTCATTTCTGCCGCTATGACCTACGGAATTGTCGTCTACAAGGCCTTCCGTGCTCGCCAAAGAGCCAGCAGAGCACAAGGCGGTGTGATTTCTCTCGCAGCCGATGAGAATGTTCAATACTTGGGTAAGTTTCAATGGCAAACACTTACAGAAACCACATTTCTAACACCCCCTAGCAATGGCACTCGTCTGGCTCTTCTCTCCCCAATACCCCCTCGCCATGCTCCCCTTTGGCGTCTACTCCATCTTCCACGTCGCAACCTATACGCGCACCAACCTGATCCCAACAGTCCAACCTCCCCAGCCTCAATCACCAGTCGCTGGATCTTCCCCAGGTGCCAAGCCAACCTTCAAGTCAAACCCCACCGCCGATATGATTGGCAAGTTTGTCAAGGAGTACTATGACACTTCCATGGGCCTCGTCGCCATCCTTGAGATCCTTCTCTGGGGCCGCATCCTTCTCTCCGCTATTGCCTTTAGCAAGGGCTCTTGGATCTTGATCGCTGTCTACACCGCTTTCCTCCGCGCGCGCTTCGCTCAAAGCTCTTTTGTGCAAGGCCAGTTCAGGAATTTGGAGGCCCGCATTGATACTGTTGTTGGTGGACAGGGCACCCCTCCTGTTGCGAGAACAGTTTGGGATACTGTCAAGGGTGGTGCTAGGTCGTTCCATGACGCTACTGATCTTGGCAAGTACACTGGTGCTGCGCCGGCACAGAAGAAGGCCACTTAAGAGAACCTCTAAATTACTTGGAATGATCTAACAATTCTGGTGAGAAATTGGGTGGATATGGAAGGACTCGGTGCGGTGGAAGAAAGACCCACCTATCGTGGGATATTATCACAAAACAGGGTGGGGTGGCTATGAAAAGAGGAATGCCTATTACAGAGGCATATTTAGGACGTGAGGATAGGAAGGTAGATTTGTATTGGTAGTGGATTCTTCGGCGGCTTTTCCTTGCTGCTTATTGAGCGGTTCCTCTGTTTCGTTGCCTTTCTTGATTCCTTTATACTTGTCTGTAGTTCAATGAAAAAACGTCGTAAATCCATTGCAGAGTTCAAAGTATTCTATTTTGCTAGCTTTGTCATTACGTCATGCCGTGTTCTGTCTCTAGTAGGAAGGTACAGCGTCCCTTCGCCTAGCTCTTTGGATTGCTTCCTCAATCCATTCATCTTTTTCTTTCCTGTATATTTATATCTATATCTACATCTACATGCATATGCACAAGTACAGCCAACATCATCATCATCATCTGCCTCGGAACAGCAAAGCAAGGCAAGGCAAGATAAATGGACTGGAAAGAGAGATAAATGGGTCTACATGCATGCAGCGCAGCTATGGACGTTGGGTCTGGCTGGGAGTTTTGTTTTAACGGATGGGGGTGGAGAATGCGGGCGAGGGAGTAGATACGGGTGGCTATGGACAATATTGAGCTTGGTGTGGGATATATCGATGATGTTTATGACGGCGAAGGGGAAGGGGAAGGGGGGTGGGTGTATTGGATGTTGAGACTCTGCGCAATCTGGCCATTGAGGGAGATGTGCAGCTGGACTTGCAGGGAGTACTGTAGCCTGTATGTCTTCCGTTGAAAAGTCTCATGGATTGATTTTCAGCTTTGAGCAAATTGTTGGATGAGGATTCGTTGCCGGAAAGGAGTTTAATGGAAAGGAGTTTAGTGACATCCTCGGCTAGTCTACATATCATTTGGTTTCGAGAAGAGAGATATGCAGCTTATTAGTCGAGCTTTCACCAAAAAAAGGTCCTGGCCGTATTTCTAGTTTGGAGACATTGACGGAAAACCATCCTTTTCGAGTATAATGCAGATGATTTCCACCACCACATGTTTCTTGCTTTCCTATGCCGCGCTTCAGAAACTATTTCAGAACAGAGCTTTCATTTGCGTGAGGTTGAACCTGTAAGTAAATCCTCTAAAATCTGTAAATTTTGACTTCTTTTGGCTGGTCTCGAAGGCGGAGGTTGTAAGAAATGTTTATCCCAACAGGTAGCTGATATTTCCTACGGATGGCCTTTTCAGAATGTTAGTTTCGAGGTTTTGCTGTAGCCGTAAACGATGAAGCGTTGTATTGTACGACACAGAAGCAGTAGAAACTCAGCCGACGCGTAGCTGGCTGCTTTGGAAAAACATTGCCATCGATGTCGCGGAAATAAGTGAGGCGAGGTGAGGTGAAATGCTGCTCTTGTACGAGAGGCATTACGCACAGTGAATCCGAGAAGCATTCCTGGTATGAGCGAGATGAGATATGAAAGGCAACTTGCCCTCGATTGAGCGAGCATACGCGCCTCTTATTTCTTTGGATACGCGCTCGATAAGGTTGTGTGGGATGCTGCGCTCTGCTTTGCAAGGCGTGCCGGCACGACATATGTATCTATCTATCGCTGATTTTCAAGGCCGTGCCGTATCCTGGCCACTGATTATTATGGCAGAGGCAATAAGTAGGTATAAAGACCGCGTTTGAAAAAGCATCGAATCCTGCTCTGCAGTGGAATTATGCGAAGTGAAGTATCACGAGTATTTGGTTGGCATGCACGCATGAACGTCTCGCTTGGGAGGGGATGGCGGTCAAGCAGTAGCGGATATGGTTATGAATTGGTGGTGGGGAATAAACATGGTTTTGGGAGACTATGCTGGTTATTGATCCTATTTAAGATTAAAAATTGGGGTTTAATACCTGAAGTCAACCCTTTCGTAGGACTTGCCGGCTTTTCTTCTCCTGGCCTGTACTGCAGGAGTGTGTCTAATTCCAGTGCATTCCCTTTATAGCATCCAAGGCCTTCCGCGATTGAATAGTCTGATCAGAGCGCGAGTGGAATTTGCAGTCCTGTATTCGTAATTCGTATTCTTGAAAGGGAAATATTGTATTCAAAATTGACGTTCAAGACTGACGAGAGAGGGAAGAGATCACGACCCAGCTCTCTCTCACCACATCTCCCAAAATCTTACATGACAGACACGTGAAAATCAAGAAGTTCTAGAAAACGAAAATATAAAGCGCAGGAACGTAATGACCAGCTAGGCCGAGTTTGGATAATCATTTTGGGAGAAAAGCTGATGTATAATGTTTGATAATATACGTATAAAATGAATTTAAGTGACTACTATAACAAGTATACCAAATCGCTATGCTAGGCCGGCTAGGAAACAGGGAAACAGGGAAAATGCAAAGAAGTAAGAGGAGATGCGATCATGCGAATTGCAGCTAAGTGTTTCTTGTTACTGCACTTGGCTTTCCATTTCCTTCATTGCTAAGCAAGAAAGCAGGAAAAGAAGGAAGAAAGCAAGGAAGGAAGAAAACAAGAAAGCATTCCTACTTATCCAGCCATGCATCTCAATCTCGCCGGTACATGTGTCAACTCTTCATCCTCATCCTCCCCGCTCTCGCCTCCCTCCTGAGTATCTGGCTGCTCGAAAACCTCACAATCCCAACCCCTCAACACCCCACTCCAATCCTCCCTCGCCCTGCCACTCAGCTCCCTCAAAGCACCGACCCAGTTCCCGGGACTGTATATACAGAGCACCTGTGCCGGTTCCAGATCCCCGTTTCCGAAACTGTGGATGCAGCCAGGCGGGATGGTGACTGTGTGGCTTTGCGCTGCGGTGAAGGTCTGCATGTGTAGCTGGATTGCAGATGGTGATTGTGAAGGTGGTAGTGCTTGTGAAGGTGGTGAGGATGATGATGATGAGGAGGAGGAGGGTGGGTTGGGGTTTTGATGTGTGGTTGTATTTTGGGTGAAGGAGAAGCGGAGGGATCCGGATATGATGTAGTATGTAACGGAATGTAGACGGTTGGCCAGGAGGGGGAAGCCGCGCGTGTAGGGCGGGAGAGTTAGGTGGGTTACTGTTGTTTGCGGGGTTGTGGAGAGGATGCGGATGGTCATGGGGCCGAGGGTTAGGGGCGTTGTTGAGGAGGGTGGTGTGTGTGTTAGGGTTGGTGTTGAGGAGTGGTGAGAGGAGGACATTATGGAAGCCGTGGTCTGGACTTGGATAGTTGTATCGGGAGTCGAAAGGTCGTTGGAAGATGGGGAATGAAGAGAGAAAGACACGCGTGTGTAAGGACCGATGAATGAACGAACTGATTGTAAGTGTTTCTGAAAAATGCTGATCTTTCTTCACTAGAAGCAAGTCATATATATGTCTGGAGCCTCCGTCGCCCTTGGCACTTGCAGAGAGCTGAGCCTACATTCATCCTTCATCATCATGAGCGTTAGATAAATTTCTCCATGTCGTACAGTAGTATATTTGCAAGGGACGTTGAAAGAGCAAGTAAGAATTCAAAATAGCATTTCTCCACACAAGCTCGTCGCCACTACCGATATCACTTGCATAGCGGCTGGTTCGACACAAGGACCCGGTAGCTACAGAAATTTTTCTCAAAACAATCTTATCCGCTGCTAGAACTTCATCAGGTAATCAGCCCTACGAACTATCGACCTCCATTGCGAAGGAAGAACATTCAAATTGAACGATTCGACGAATTAGCTTACTGTGCGGAGTTTGTCTCTGCTGAGGTATAGTAGGCATCCACAGGTCATCGTTCTGGGACTTGGAATGGTCTTTGCGTGCGCCGCATGTGGACTGCGACTCCGCCCCCATGGTCAAATCCGATCCGATCAGACCATAGAATTTGCAGAGGATATAAGCTTATTGACTTACTGAAGGAGAATCGGCGTTGTAAACGGCGGTTGACGAAGTGTCGTCGCAAGAGCGGCCAGTCGGTGCATGGCATCGTAACTAGGCTAGTACATTACGGGTGTATTCTCGTATATTTGTACGTAAAACGCTACCCATACGGCGGCTGAGTGTACGTCTTGGTCGATTTGATTGGCCGATTTCGGGATTTGGGAGATGATTAAGCGGTTGAAATAAGGTTGCCTACTCCTACCATCTCTTCGGGCCCGACTTTCTGCGAGTCTGGAATAAGCATAAGACAGATTGCCGGAAACTTGTCGCTTTCTTTCGGACAGGTCTGGACACTTCGAAGGGCCATTAACCATCATCTGGAGATGTCGAGGTAAGCAGCTTCCTTATTTCCCGATTTGGACATATGTCTGAAGATGCCGAAACTGAAGATGCCGAAGCTGAAGATGCCGAGAAAATCTCATGTTCTAGATATACCTGCTGTCGGGCAGATATCGTGGTCATTCGGCCTAAATAACCTCACCTCAAGTGGGATGAGGCAGACCCAAGTAATTTCCTGTTCAAGTTTCGACTCGCACTCAGATACTCTTCCATTTGTCTTTCAAACTTTGTGATTGCAGCTAACGTTGAAAACTGAAGTTCCGCGCGTCAATCAAAAACTTGGAAGGACATTTCCAGCGCTGGATACTCCTTTTTCGAATTCCTTCCAATGCCGGACCTGGAATTTTTTTTCTGTGCTGTAAAGTGCTTGCGTTGCCTGTCATGAAGCCGGTGACTGCTATCTCCGTCCTCTCGCACTTATATCAATCTCACTTGCACGATTCGTCACCACCACGAGCATCACCGTCTTGATACTACATTTCAAAAGGCTGAAAGTGCGTTCGGAAATATATCTCATTATCAGTTCCAGATCGACGCCGTCGGTTGCTGCTTCTTTGGTGAGATACGGAGAAAGTACCAACAAAACGATTAAACTGGACAAGTCTTGCTTACTGGTCTGGATCGATCTTTCCTAAACTTCCTACCTGATTGTCACATGCCATCCCGTGACCTTCACGTGATCAAAGATCCTTTGCCTATTTCGGAGGTCTAAGTAGCGGTCTGCTCTTCCAAAGCATAAAGTCGGCTCTCTGAAGCTACTTGATATTCGAGCCCAGTGTTCCAATACGATACGATACGAGACATGGGCCGAAACGGCGGAAGAGCATGTGTTTAGTTGGCATTCGCTTTGTTGAGCTGACGAATGTGATATTGGTAATGATCTTTCAAACAGGTAGGAGATCAAGAATCTTATAATTTCCTTTTGAAACGGAACTCAAAATTTCATCCGTCTCCGAAAACTGGTCCAATGCTACCATCAGATTGGCTCAAGAGCTTGCAAAGACAAACTCATGTTCAGTAATCCGAATATACCAACTAATCCTGAACGCACGCAGAAGAATGACAAAGCGACAATTACTGGTACCAACGATAAGCCTTCCCTGCGTCATTGCTGATTTGTAGGCGCATCGCATTATTCAGCTTCGTGCTTGTCGCAACTTTTAACTCGCCCACCACCTCTTGGCGGCTTACATGCGCAAAACCCTATCCCCGATAGCCCTACAACCCTCCCTTCTTTTCAACTGCCAGCCTATGATGGCCTGCAGCTTATGGAATATTCCCATCCCGCTTTGTTGTTGTGACTCAAATTGCCTATACGGTACAGGTAAGGACGGGTGAAACCCATGGAAGCTACTCTGGCTTTGCTTATTGATGGGGTTATCGGAGATGTAGCCATCTTCCCCAGTGCCCGAAAGAGATAGCTCTCTGACGGCTGATATTATATATCACGATTATATATACGTGGAGGTTGTCCCAATGCCAGATTCTTCTCATTAGTTTCAAACTTCATCTATTGTATCGTTCATTGTTCTTGCTCTCTATTCTGCTTTGGATCTCAAGGTTTTAGATATATTTGAGCTTCACCTTTTCCTCCTCGTCAGCTACAACTTCCCCAATACCACTTGAATCTTGGCTGCAGCTTCAACTTCCCCATCATGTCTGATATCGTACGAGATGCTCCTCTGGGACAGCTTATCCGATGGGCCACCAACAACAGACTTCTTCAATATCCAGAAGAAAGACCCAACTTTGAGTTACCAGCAAGTTATAATGTCTTACTCAACAACTCTGGAGAAAAGCATCCAGAAATCCAAAGACACCCAACAGCACCACGAACAGTAACACGACAACGAACTCGGCAATCAAGTCAATCTAGTGGTCCAAGCGACAGCAATGATCTGACTCCCGATCTGGAAAAGGCAGAGACACAACCTGCCCCTTATGAAGAAGAGAATGCCACTGTGCAACTCACTCGGACGAAGAGTCGTCTAGATACAGTTCCCTATACCGAAGACCGTCTCGAAGTCGAAGCAGAGCTCGCCCTCGAGCGAACACAAACAAAGCCAATCGTACCAGCAAAGACATCAGACGGAACCGTCTTGGTAGATTGGTACACAACAGACGACCCCGAGAACCCACAGAACTGGAGCAACAAGAAACGCTTCATCGTCTCTCTGATCATCTGTCTATACACCTTTGTCGTCTACACCGGCTCCGCCATCTACACTTCGAGCGAGCTGGGCGTCATTGAGAAATTCGGCATCACAGCAACAGACGCCTCGCTCCCCCTCTCCCTGTACGTCCTAGCCTACGGCATGGGTCCCCTTCTCTGGGCACCGCTCTCCGAAATCCCCATCATCGGCCGGTCTCCCGTCTACGCCGCCACCATGGCGATATTCGTGATCCTCTCCCTGCCCACCGCACTCGTCAACAACTTCGCCGGTCTCGTGGTTCTGCGGTTCCTGCAGGGCTTTTTCGGTAGTCCGTGTCTAGCTGTTGGAGCAGCGACTATGCAGGATATGTACTCGCTCCTCTACCTGCCCTACGCCCTCGTAGCATGGGTATCGAGCGCATTCGCAGGTCCAGCTCTGGGTCCGCTAATTTCAGGATTCGCGGTTACGGCTAAAGGCTGGCGGTGGAGCCTATGGGAAATTCTCTGGGCCGCCGGTCCAATCTTCCTCCTGATGTTCATGCTCCTCCCCGAAACCAGCACGCCGAACCTACTACTCCGACGCGCCCAGCGGCTCCGGAAACTCACCGGCAACGAACGCCTACAAGCACAATCAGAGATCGACCAGCGGAACCTAAAACCCGCCACGATCCTGATCGACGCCATCGTCAAGCCCATCGAAATCACCATCAAAGACCCAGCTATCCTGTTCGTAAACGTCTACACCGCCATCCTCTACGGCATCTACTACTCCTTCTTCGAAGTCTTCCCGCTCGTCTACCCGCCCATGTACGGCTTCAGCCTCGGCATGACCGGCGTCGTCTTCACCTGCATCCTGGTCGCATGTCTGTCCGGCATCGCCATCTACTGCGCCTACCTATACTTCATACTCGTCCCTGACATCTTGAAGAACGGTCTGCGCGCCCAGGAGAGCAGATTGGTGCCTGCCCTCATCGCGTGTTTCGGCCCCACGGTCGGCCTGTTTGTCTTTGCGTGGACGGCGAATCCGAGTATCCATTGGATTGCCCCGACCATCGGCATTACGATTTACGGCGCGAGTGTGTTTGTCGTTATGCAGTGTATTTTTGTCTATGTGCCGCTGTCGTATCCGCAGTACGCGGCGAGTTTGTTTGCCGGGAATGATTTTCTGAGGAGCGCGTTTGCGTGTGGGAGTATCATGTTTGGACGGCCGTTGTTCCTTAATTTGGGGGTTGGAAAGGGTGTTAGTTTGCTTGGTGGGTTAAGTGTTATTGGGATTATTGGTATGTTTGCGTTGTGGATCTTTGGCGCCAGGTTGAGGGCGAGATCTAAGTTCGCTGTTGCTTAGGTGAAGCAAGATGTGTTGGCTCAGCCAAAGGGGTAAATGATTGTGACGTTAGCGTGGAGCACGATAGATATGCTGGAGTTTGGATTGGTTTGAAAAAGAGCGGATATTTCTGGGAACTGAAAAGATAGAATACTTAATATAAACGACTTATGACAATCACTCTCCTTCCTCAAGCTTGAGCGCCTGGTCGTATGTTTTTTCATTCTTCTCTGAACTAGCAAGTCTGGGAGAGCAACTCTGCCAGAGTTGCCCTGAAGTATTTCGAAGTCTTCCTCTGCTCGTAGCTACCCCCTATCACTTGTGCAATTTGCCATGCCAGCTTTACTTGCATATGCCCTCAGCAGTCGATCCATGTCTTAGAATATATTCATCCTCGTGTAACACCACTGCAATTGCATGACAGTCCACAACGGTCGTGAGATATCGAGATAGCAAAACAGGTAAGCGATGGCGGTAACTAGACCGAGGGTTAGTTCCAATGAAATACTTTTTGGCAGAGGCTTGGAGTACGTACTTGCAATTATAAGAGATGATGCGAGTAGTCATATCAGACGGTTTCAGTCCCAGTAGGACGTTTCGATACCATGAACAATTTGGGATATGCAATGTAGCAAGTTCCAGCGCTGATTGGAGGAACTGGCCCACTCGAGCACATTAAATTCCAACAGCTAGTTACCCTGTAGATATGTTAGAACTTGAAATACATTGTGGAATTGAGTCTTACTTCTTCAAACCCGACCCAACTGAAATGGTCTTCATCACTCCTGGGTCCCAGGTCTCGATGTGGCGCACCGGGAGCCGTAATTAGGCCATCCAGCACTCCGAAGACTGGCTGGGAATTTGAAGCTACCAAGGTGAAAAACTCGGATTCTCCCGGCAAGTCTTCATCGATCTTCAATTCAGGATCATTGAGATGAGGAGGCAGTTTTTCATGTAGCTTTACCTTTCCACCAACAAGCCAGTCTATATTCACCGCCCAGTGTTGCAACAGATATACCTCAAACACGTTCTCTAAACTCACCATTCGTCTGAGACTCCAGAGGAGCTCGTCTTGGAAGACATCAAGCTCCACAAAATGGGTGCCAGGTCGGAAATAGATGCCCCAATCCTCACACATTGTCATATCAAAGGCTATATACCGAATTCGTCGTAAGTCTGCTTCGTTCGTGTAGTCGAGGAACATGCATATCCAATCTTTGTATCTTCGAGAAAAGTACAGAGTGTCGATCTCGAAGTTGAAACGAGTACGATCACAGTAAGTCAACGATCCGAAAGCGAGAGGGTATTCTTTGATGACAGCGCTGCGAGACTCTCGACACACGCTGAGAGCCAGTACCTTTGGACAGGAGGCTCTGGGGTGGGGACTCGTCTTGCTGGTGCCCGTGATCTCAACGACGCGTGGTTCGATGGTAAGCTCCCAGATCAAAAGTCGAATTTCCACCGGAAGTCTGGAGAACAGAGGAAAACGAGGCGTAGTGGTAACAGTGACCCATCTTTCGAGCGAACTCTGCTTGGGAGGACGCGACATGATGGGGCACTCGTCTTCTGCGGCGATGGGAGTTGAAGAAAGGGTTGAAACGTTGAGACTGGAGAGCGGCAGGACAACTGCTTACTTTGGCGTTCGAAACGAAAGCTCGACGCTCCGAGAGAATATATCGTCGTCTCTGATGGTGATCGCGCAAGTTTTTTGTCGGTCAACGAAACTCTTGGGGCAGAAGATGAGCGAGACTCGGATGCGGATGGCAGAAAAGGCTCGCTCGGCTACGAGGAGGGAAGGAGCGAGCCTGCCTCTGCAGTTACACGAGGCAAAGACTCAGGCAGCGTACCTGTAGTTATTCCAAACATTATTCTGCTGAACTGTTCAATGTGGAGAAGTTTCGAGGCAAAGAAGACAGTGGATTTGGAAACCCGTCATGCTAGAGGTGTCTCAGGTCATTCCAGAAGTTTCTATGCTGTTGGCACTTTGAGATTAGAAACTCCACGAGGATGTAAAAGACTACCTGCTAGCTTGACCAAAAAATGCTGCTGGAGAGTGACAGGGGCTTGGTTGCAATTATTAAGTTTGTACGGAGTGACATCTTTCTTTGCAGAATAATGGATGAAGGTTATGCATGCAAAGTTTAGGAACTGTCAACAGTGCGATACACAAGAAGGGACGGATCAGATGAACCTCTTTTGGATTCCCATCAAAAGCTAGATAGATACATAGCAAAAGTTCCTTCATAATTTCATAGCCATGCCACGTATCGCAACTCCAGTGTCCTTGGGTATCATGAAGAGCAAATCCCGACGCCATCTTATCCCACAAAAGCAATACTTGCATTCCTCTGCAATAGGTGTACATGTAGCAAGATGTCCCATGCAACGATCGTAAAGACCGGCTCATCCGCTTGAATGCTCACAATTAGATCCCTGGCCATTTTACTTCGTGGGTCGCCAGCCCCAGATAACAGAGATTTTGGGAGTAGGACGGCCATCAGGACGACTCGGAAGAGGTTCCATGCTATTTTCATCCGGCAGGTCATGTTGGTCGCAAGTTTCGACCTCGTCATCCTCGTCATCATAGTACTCGAACCCATCGCTATCCTCTTCGCTTTGACCAAGACTATGATACTCCCCACAAGAACAGCGAACGCGAGACATCGGACAAATGTGCATATCCTCAACTTTGTCAGGCCAATCGAGGTATAAATTCATGGCTCCTTCTCCCTCATCAATACCGTCCTCTAACCAGGCTGCTAGGTTGACGACTTCTAGAAATACCCTAAGATTTGGCATCAATGATGCAGCTTTTTTAACGCATGCTTCGTAGTCAATTTCGCCGTCATATTCCCATCTCCAGTCCATATTAATACCGTGGTCTATCGCGAGATGTTGGAGTTTGGAAATCTCTGTGGCATTCAGACTTGCAACGAGGTGCAAGATTTGATCATGAACGGGTATCCCAATGTAAAGAGTGTCGAGCGAGAAGTTGAAGGCGGTCCTTGGCGTAAACATCAGGTTTCCGAAACAGGCTGGATAGAAGGAAATGACCGCGTCTCGAGAATCTTTGCAAACTTGGAGTGCAACAGGGGTTCCTACTTGAGTGTAGAAGCCCCGGGTCTCCTGCCATTCGATTTCCACGGTACGGGCTTGAAGAGTTAACTTCCAAATAATCGCGCGGAGCTCTGTAGGTAGCTTTGGAAATCGCAGGAACGATGGATTATGTGGCTCCTTTGCCACACTTGATTTCTTCTTATGCATCTTGCACGCCTTGCAAATCTTGGTCATCTTGTTCTCGTTCATATTGAAAATACGGTCAACAAGGTGTTGAGGATGAATTCTGGAGGGTGTCTTAGTTTCTGACCAGTATTAGCATGGAAATACGAGTCCCCTCGGTGCTCGCAAGCTCGCACCGGAGGGGCCTCGGGTATATTAAGCGTCTTTTATTATATGTCTAGATCTTTATAAAGGGTTAAAATCTAAATCTATAAAGGGGTAAAGTCTGAAATGCAGCTGTAATAGCATAATAGTATAGAGATAATAGTAAATAATAACCTATAAAAGTGAATAGAACTATACTAGACTATAAGTATGATTCCTAATTTAGTAAGGTTAGGTAGGTATATCTGCTTTTCTTTTAATCTATTTTTACTTCTTCTTTCCTTTCTTTTTAGTAGCTCTTAAATAATCAACTATGTACGTATAATATTATAGACTATATATGTATATACTATATATAGCTAATAGTCTATAAGATGTCAAGCTTTATATCTATTAACCTGCCTACTAGGCCTGCAACTACTACTACTACTACTACTACTTTACCTAGTCTTATAACTACTACTACTACTACTGCTTTACCTATTCTACTTCTTGTAAATATAAGTTCTACTATCTTAAATTATAGATTCTAGACCTATAACTAATAGTATATAGCCTACTATTATAGCTATCCTACCTGTATCTCCTAGCTGCTAATCTATTATAGTAGCTAGCCTACTAGCTCTTCCTCTACTCTACTAACCTAAACCTTGCCCTAGCTATAATATTACTATAGCCTATAGCTTAAACTTTAAGGTATAGCTTGGCTAGGCAGCTAGTTAAGTTATATCTTAGGTATACAAGTATTATACAGGTAGTAGTAGTTGCTAGACCCTATATATTACGGCCCTAGGCTATTTTAAAGGAAGTTATACTAACTACTACTATAGTAGTAAAAGAAGTCGCTATTTATTCTATAAGTTAACTATTCATTTTCCTTTAAGTTTATAGACTGCTACTAATATATTATAGCTTCTAGGCCCTACTTTTATCTTTATAGGTCCTCCTACTACTACTACTACTACTATACTAGCTCCCTCTAGCTAACCTTTAGGCTATTGCTCTTGCTATACTATCCTAGCTATACTTAATAAGTATCCTTTCTAATCTCTATTACTATTACTACTACTACTATCTCCTACTTGCCTTAAAAAGCCTTCTTGCAAATCTTGCTACTTAGACCTAGTTGCTCTCTATCTTTATATATCTGCCTAGGTTGCTCCTAGTAGACTCTAAGTTTATAAGTACTTCTTCCTAACTAATCCTTTATATGTTTTATAGATGATTCTAACCTAATATAAGCTTACTATACTACTATTTAGCTACTATATATGCCTACTACTTTGCAGTTCTATTTAGGAAGTTAGTAGAGTTATATAAAGAGGAGGTAGAAGTAGAAGAGGAGAAGGAAAGGAAGATCTAGGAGGTAGAAGAGTTAGAGCTAGAGCTAGAGCTAAGGGTAAGATAGGGATAGTTACTAAGCATAGAGTTATAAATCCTATTAAGGGTCCTTTACTTAAGGGTATATAATAGATAGGAATAAAAAGTAAATGATACTCGTAAAAGAGTATATTATATAAGAAAACTTAAGTATTAAAGATCCTATAATACTTCTAGCTAGACTATATTAGTAGTTATTTCTTTATCTAAAGGAAGAAGAATCTATAAACTACTTATAAAAGATACCTATAAGACTACTATATAAAACTACCTATAAGAGAAAACCTATATCTATAAATCTACCTTAACTATATTAAAAGACTACCTTTAAGCCTTATTAATAGTTATTATAAAGCAAATATAGACTAGAAACTACTTATAGGTTAATGTAAAAGTAAGTTCCTTCTTACCTAAAAAGAGTTTAATCTAGAGAATCATCTATAATTCTCTATTAAAGTCCTCTCCTAGTAGATAACCTTTAATATAATAGTTCTATAGCTTTATAATAACTATCTAGGACCTATTATAAAGACCTTCCTTTAGATTAAGATTCTATAAAAGTATTATAAGTATATTAACCTTTAGGCTTAGCTAGGAAGGGAGTAGAGATAGAAGATTAATACTTTATAAGTACTTAGTTAGAAGCTTTATAATCTCCTTCCCCTTAGCTAAATCTATTGTCTTAACTAAATTATAAGTCTATAACTAGCTAGGAAAGTAGTTTAAGATAATTAAATTTAGCTTTACTATAAACTAGTTAAGAGGTAAAAGAAGGACGTAATTGTAGAAGGGAGATTTAGTAGTAAGCAGGTAGGAGAGTAGCTTATCTAGATATACTATATAGATTAGGTCTATTATTATAGATATCTATAAGATGTAATTAAGGATCTCTACCTTACTATTTAATATAGGCATATAGGAGAGCTTACTAATCTACTGCATAAAGCCCTAATCCTATAAGCTAGTTATATTCTAGACCTACATATTTATCTATAAGTATAGATAGTAAAGTTTCAGCTAGATAAATAAGTACTATAGTAAGGCCTTTATAATATTAGCCTATAAGCTTTATAGAATAACTAGTAAGATCTATGCAAAATCCCTCCTAAGTAGAATAGGAATGCTACTAAAGAGTAGATCATTTATAATAGACTATAAATTAATAAAAAGGCGGTAGATAACCTTAAAGTAGTACTTATATTATATTAGCACCTTATCTTAAATAATCAGATTAACCTTCTTTAGCTCTATAGCTAGCAGGCTTAACTTAGAAATAGAACTAATAGATAACTTATTTAGATTAATAGGAATCTTAAATATAAAGTAGGAAGTCTATCTATTTAGGAGAAGTAATACTATAATACTTATAGAAGCTATATAAAGTATCTGTTTCCCCTAACTATAGAAGTAGTAATAGAAGGTCTTATATAAGAAGGTCTTCCTAGTCCTACCTAGGCCTTAAAGGTAGAAGTAGGCTATTTGTAGGTCATTTATAATAGCTTAAGTAATTATCTAGAAGTATGCTTACTAGTCTATATTTAGCTATACCTATATCTTAGCTGCCTAGTATTAGTTTATAGCCTACTACTCCTACGTAATTATATCCTAGTTTAGGGCTAATTAATTAAAGATATTTTCTAGAAGGCTAATATCTATAAAAGAGTACTATAAGTCTACAAGGCTATCTATAATAGACTATAGACTATAGTTAGACTCTAGATCTATAAGAACTAAAAGGAAAGAAGTATATATATTTTAAAGGTAATAAAGTAAATCCTTATAGAGAGAAATATAGTAGTAGGTCTAGATAGCTAATAGGTTAGCAATTAGGTTCTAGCAAAGGCCTATTAAGAAAAGGGACTATAAACCCCATCTAGAAGTAAAAATAACTGCCTTATCAAAGTAGTTATACTACTCTAGATCATTTTTAGCTAGTCTATAGGTAATGTAGGCTATATGGTATATTAGGTGATAGACGCTATCTATAAAATACAGCTCTTTAAAAGACTAGGACCTGCAAACTTTAATTAAAAGTAGCTATAAGTAGAACTACTTGTCTAAAGTTAGATTGTAATAATACATATAGCTAATCTTTATACTAATACCTTACTAATGTAGCTCTTATAAATGTGCCTTATTATCCTATATAAACTAATCTAAGAACTTAGTATATAAGTACTACTAGCCGTTTATAAACTATTTATTATAGAAGAAGAATACTATTAGCTTTATCTAGGCCTAGTAAGCCCTAGCTTTAAGCTATATAGGAGTCAAATCTAATAGATAGTAGATAGCCTGCTTCCTAGGAAAGTGAACTAGAAGGTACTTAATAGGTAGAAACTACTTATATATATGAAACTTAAAGATCTACTAGACTGCTTCTAAAGGCCTAATATACTATCTAGAGATATAATAGGTGATCTTATTATTTGGAGCGCTAACCCTAGCTATAGTATAGTCTAAGCCCTTATAGACATACTTGTAGATATACTTAATAGCTTAGACTATAGTATATATCTTAACGTTTAGATAATAGCCGTATTTTTAAAGAAGCTATAGGTTATATAGAATAACCTAGTAGTTATTAAGCATAATCGTTTTACTTAGGTAGTTTAGTTTTAAGACTATAATAGTATTACTATTATCCTAGTAGTAGTATTATAGGTAACTATCTTCATAGACAACTATTTTAAGTAAAAACGGCTTTAGGAAGCCCTTACTATAGACTAATAGACTATTAGGAGATGAATAGATTATGTATAGAGTATTAGGATTATGCTCCTTATAGGGCCTATAAATCATATAGCCTATAACTACCTTATAAAGCCTAGGACCTATTTCTAGTAGAGGAAGCTTAGTACAAATAATCTTATCAATCTATTTAGCCGTAATAAAGGGTACCTTAGCTATAAGCTAAAGAAGAGTATATACATAAGGTAGACTACGCTTCTAGTACTTGATAGAGTATGTATAAGCCTAATATAGACTAAGAATACCCTTTTTTAGATCTATAAGAAATACTATAAACTTTAGATAAAAGACCTAGATAATTAGATCTAGGCGATTAGTTAGTTGCTAACCTAGAAGTAGATTCTTAGTTATCTCTTTCTAGTAGAGATTAGCTATAAAGGTAATAAAGAAGGTCGGCATCTTATAATACTATATAATAGCTATCAAGTCTTAGAATAGCTACTATATAAAGCAGTTACTACTTGTAAAGCTTAATAGAAGTATAACCTAATAGCCTAACTAGCTAGGATCTATATCTGCAGTAGCTAACTAGTCTATTAGCCTATTATAAACGTCTACCTAGACCTTATCCTAATGCTAATAGAACTAATCTAAAGTTATTATCTTATAGGAAGTAAATACATTAATATAGTATTACTAAAAGAGACGGCTAGTATAGAAAAAGGGTAAGAACTCCTACCTATAGATATAGAGATAGAAGTAGTAGAAGTAGTACTACTTAAGATAGGTCTTCTTCTACTAATACTAATTAGACTATAACTCTATTTTATAGTACTAACTATAGTTGCTATTTAGAAAGAGAAGGATATAATAGAGAGGCATATATATAGTATATATTAGGCTAATATAGGTTAGTAGCTACTTATTTCTATAAAGGTTATAGACTATAAGAATAATATCCTAATAAGAGGTATCTATATACTTATCTAATAGAATCGTAGTAACCTTATTACTAGTTAGTAGGTTCTCTTAGTAATAGTCAGCCTTAATGTCTATAACTAGATACATTTACGGATTGATCGCAAGCTAGAACTAGCTACTAGCAGGCTTAGCTAAGCGCTTATAGGTAGTCTAGTAAAGTGGCAAGAAAGGATTATATTCTATAAGTATATATAAAAGCTTAAGTAGAATCGTCTAGTTAAGATGTAGGTATTAGTCTATTTATATATCTATAGTATATATAGAATTATAAAAGAAGAACTATATAAAAGTAGGCGTAGCGCTATTCTCTAGCTGTAATAGGCCTTATAGATAGAAAAGCTTGCTATAGATCTAAAAGTACTTAATCCCTCCTTAGAGACTAATCTACTTATCTTAATTATAGCTAACTAACGTAAATACTAGAGCGGAATTATACTAATAGATATTAGTCTAGAAGTTGTATGCCTATATTATTTAGTCCGTAAAAAGTACCTATAACTTATATAGGGGAAGCTATAACTATAGTAGCTCTCTATCTCTAAGTATATAGTATAAAGAGAACTACCTATCTTATATCTACTTGCTCCTCTAGTAGACTACCTAGTAGTACTTACATTCCTCTATAAAAGGACTAATATAATGCTTTAGTAGTAGAGGGTTAAAATTTAATATAAATGCTATAAGAGAGTAGATAGCTACCTATTCTACATTCTTATAATTCCTTCTTATCTATTCCTCTTATACTACCTAAATCTCTTTACTCCTTACTACTTAGGCAGCTATATATTCCTCTAGAGGAAGGTTAGGGTCAATTCATAGACACCTAATAGGCTATATGTTATTTATATTTAACTCCCTTCTCTCTTTAACTATTTATATCTAGCCTAATTAAGTCTAATAGATATTTAGATTAATATTTAAAATCTGCTACTACTACTAGCAGTCCTATAGATAGAAATCAGTTAGTAAGAGCTAGTAAAAAAGAGGGAGAGCATATATATAGTACTATATATACGTCTTATACTAATTACCTCTTAGCTATAAAGGGAAGTTTATAATAGGGCATATCTAATTATAGTAGATATACTACTAAGTAGGAGAAGAATCTATATCTATATAGATAGATAGTAAAGAAATAAAGAGAAGAGAAGAAAAGAGGAAGAAAAGAAAAGAAGGTAAAATGAAAAAGATATAAGGCCTATAAAATTAAAGGCTTATGCTAAAGGTCTAAGCTGAAGATACCTAGTATAGATTATAGATAGAGAATTTTAATATAGATATAATCTACTAATACTTAGACTATTTATAAGATATCCGCAAATTAAACCTATTGCAAAGAGAAAATAAGAAGAGAAAAGGAATAAGAAAAAAGAAGTAGGAAAATGCTTAGACGGATTTCTAATAGTCCGTTTTCCTCTAATCGTTCTAACTCTAACTCTAATTATACTCCTACTACGAAGCGACTCCAATCATACCCCTACTGCGAAATTCGGGACCACTCCGGCAGTTAGTAGTAATATATATAGATATAGACAGTGCCACAGACTTCACGTGCAGGCCCTGTAAGCGAATGAATGCCAGGAGGTTCCAGTCCGCTCCAGTGTTGGATGTTTGTGGAAGATTATTCGTACCTTAGCTGCTGTGAATGGCTATCAGTGGTGGTGCATGGAATGCAGAAAGGAGCATCAATACATTCCGGCTATTTGATGACTGAAGATGCCGACCCAAGGACCCTACCGCCAAACTTCAGCTGGAAGCAGATACATGAAGGCGCGTCAACCTACTGTACTTGCTCAGAGATCGGCAGTAACCTGACTGTAGATTGCTTGTGTCACGAGACCTGCAGAAAGTCGCGTCAGAAGCGTTACTCTCGACGCGGGTTGCAAAGGCTAACCTTACAAGCAGCGTTTGGCGTTCACCCTCCTCAATGTGAGGTGAAGTACTTGTAAAAGTATGGGGCTTGCTGTAGGAGTTCCTCGTGACCTTCAACTTGGGACTGATCCTCACGCAGTCTCTCTCTCTCTCTCTCTCCCTCCCTCTCGCTCTGTCTTCGTGTTGTAAAATAGGAGCCCCCTTTATCTGCGCGGGCCAATCAGAGGGCAAAGGTGAACGTTTGTGAAGGCGTACTCTAGGAGTCCTTTGGGCGTAGATGCACCTTAAGTCTCCGTCCGTGCACCTGCATGCCGGCCTTTTAGACCAAGCTCGGATCACGTGCATCGCAGCCTAAGCCTTTCTGGCTCTAGCCCTCCCCCTTTCAAATCTCGGGGTCCCACGCGGCGGGCGTGGAGAGGGAGACGGACGCTTTTAATTTCTCCCAGAAGTCGTACCGGCCAGCACAACCTCCAACCTGCGAGAAAGCCGCAGTCTGCCTCTGCCTCTGCAACCCGTTGCACATCACCCTCGTTCCATATTCGACTTCAATTGTTACATCGATCCAAGACACGGTACGTTGTCCGTCTCTTCACCCGCCGTACAAAAACCTTCTGTTGGGGCACTCTTAAATGACAGCTTTACCCATCCCTGTCAATATTTGAGAAACCCCTTTTGCCGTGGCTTCATCCACGTCGACCTTTCCAGAACTTTGTTTCATGCTCAACCTCTTCACTTTCTTGACTGACAACAACGCGCCTTCCAGAATCGAGTACTGCGAGCAGCATCCAGACTCTGCCCTTCTTTTTCATTGCGCCAGCGCGACGACGAGGAATAGACAAGTTGAGAGATTTGAACAGGTATGTGCCCATCGTATTCAGCATGCTGCGCATCCACCCAACCGTCCCCATCAACACGAAACTTTGCATATATATTGAAATCGCATGCTGCGCATCACTCTATTCACTGCTCTACTGTGCAGACCCAACTTTACACAAAAGCTAATTTTAAACTTCTTTCAATTAGACTCTCTTAACTTTGCACCTGCCTCCACAACAAACCTCCGTCGATACTTCTTCATCGACGAATTCAAGATAATGGGTAAGCAAAACTTTCTTTTCAGGGCAACCAGGACCCGTGTACAAGTTGTGAATCACACCTGCGTCCGATCGCGAAGATACCTGCAGCGGGCAGCTTCAACTCGTACAAACAAATCCAATACCTGGCTAGCTGTGGTCACTGTACTGCAGCAAACGTCCAACGCGGTGTTTGAAGGGTTCGCATGGTTCCAAGCAATCTCTCGGGCCCATTCGCATCCTTCGCACACATTTTGAGCGCCGTTCGTGCATTTCTCTCAAGATACCTCCACAAACTGGCCTCCATCATGTCTGGATTACTCGCCCAGTCTCGAGCCTATCGAAACTCCCGATCCGACAGCAATTCAAAGGCTGTGTCCTTGTCTTTGAAGGAGCTTGAAACTGCCGACGGCTCTCAGCCCTATCCTGGAAGTCTCCATCGTCACCAGCGATCAATGGGGACTGTTCACTTCCGCAGCATGTTGGATGTTGAAGATGCCCCTACCCTGAATCCAATCGCCATCCCGAGAGAGGAGTCCATGGAAGACTGGGTCAGCGAGAGAATGAGCCAGGTCGCGCGCAAGCACACAACTAGTTCGAACGATTGGGCTGACATCTTATGTTACTATACAGCTACCAATGGCGTTGCCCCAGCGGCACCCACCCGAGCCTCCCCAGCCCCTCAAGCAAATGGCAAGGCCGTATCCCCTCAACAGGAGGCCTTGCCTCAAACCGTGAGCTCAAGCGACCCTAAAATCGCTGCCCAACAAGCCAGTGACATGAGGAACATCGTGCGACGAAAGTTGACTGGTTACGTTGGATTTGCAAATCTGCCCAACCAGTGGCACCGCAAGAGTGTCCGGAAAGGATTCAACTTTAATGTTATGGTTGTTGGTATGTAAGGCCTGTGCCTTTGAGATGTCAAATGACTTACCAAAAATAGGCGAATCTGGCCTTGGAAAGTCAACCTTGGTTAATACCCTATTCAACACTTCCTTATATCCACCCCGCGAGCGCAAGGGACCCAGCTTGGACATCATCCCAAAAACTGTCTCAATCCAATCAATAAGCGCGGATATTGAAGAAAATGGTGTTCGTTTACGATTGACCGTTGTCGATACCCCTGGTTTTGGTGACTTTGTCAATAATGACGAATCTTGGAGACCAATTGTGGATAACATTGAGCAACGCTTTGATGCTTACTTGGATGCCGAGAACAAGGTCAACCGCATGAACATTGTGGACAACCGGGTTCACGCTTGTGTGTACTTCATCCAACCTACGGGCCATGCGTTGAAGCCTTTGGACATTGAAGTTATGCGCCGACTCCATACCAAGGTCAACTTGATTCCAGTCATTGCCAAGGCTGATACTATGACTGATGAGGAAATCATGGCTTTCAAGTCTAGGGTAAGCTCACCTTCATGTTTCTGTCACGGTTGTACTAACTTTCCTAGATCCTCGCAGATATTAAGCATCACGCGATCCAAATATTCGAGGGACCCCGCTACGAACTCGATGATGAGGAGACAATTGCAGAGAACAACGAGATTATGTCCAAGGTCCCATTCGCTGTTGTTGGTGCAAACTCTGAAATCACCAGCGCCGATGGGCGCAAGGTTCGCGGACGTCGCTACCCATGGGGTATCATCGAGGTCGACAACGAGGAACACTGCGATTTCGTCAAGCTGCGCCAGATGCTGATCCGAACACACATGGAGGAGCTCAAGGAACACACCAACAATGCTCTGTACGAAAACTACAGATCCGAGAAGCTCACCGCAATGGGTGTTGCACAAGACCCAAGCGTCTTCAAGGAGGTCAACCCTGCCGTCAAGCAAGAAGAGGAGCGCACACTCCACGAACAGAAGCTTGCCAAGATGGAGGCCGAGATGAAGATGGTCTTCCAGCAAAAGGTTGCCGAGAAGGAGAGCAAGTTGAAGCAGAGCGAAGAGGAGCTGTACGCTCGTCATCGCGAGATGAAGGAGCAACTCGAGCGCCAGAAGATGGAGTTGGAGGAGAAGAAGGCGAGAATCGAGAGTGGAAGACCGATAGAGGAGAAGGGAAAGAGGAAGGGATTCTCTCTTCGTTAAGGCGCGCCTACCGACTCTTCGGATATACCCTCCCCTACTGCGGTAGCGACATGACACATACCCGTTTTTACTTCACTTCTTGTCTCTTTAATCACAACAGATCCTTAATATTGCGCGACGACGGACGAAGGGCGGAGGAGCAATGGGTGGGCATTACATTCCGGCTTCTGTGAGGCTGGTTGCCGATTTGTGCGCAGAACGGATGGGTTTGAGGAGTTTGCTTACACGCCGGTTGAGGACGAAAAGAACGATCGCCACAGCGCATTAAAATTGCCTTTTTCCCATGTCTTTTCTTCCCATTTTGTGGTTTCTCCAGATCGATCTGTATTTATTACGATAGCTCGAGATTTGCGCTCCTTTGGCTTTTCATTGCTTTTTCATGAACGAAAAAAGGGATTTTATCTCAGCCGCCCGTCTTCTCATGCTTTTTGGTGATACAGAGTGAGTTTTTATCGATGTTTATAGGTAATGGAGAGGCTGAGTGTTACACAATCGAGATGTATGGGTACCCAGGTACCTTAGCTACCTTACCTTATGCACATCACCGCTGTCACTATGGGCACAAGGCTTGGGTGTGACAAAGAGGCTTTTGCTCTTCATAATCTGCATCTGCACCTCCGAAGCCGCATTTGTATAAGCACGCATCTTCTTGAGCATAACCCGACTAACAACCATGTAGTCCTACCTTGGCTGGCCGAGTATCGCCAATCGACGGAGCTTGCCTTGCCTTGTTCGCCTTGTTCGCCTTTGTGATTTCCCTCGCATCCGCAAACACGACTTCTCTGGGTGAAGGCTAATTAAGAAATCTAACTTGTCGTCTGGACCGCTGCACTTCGATATCAGTTGCAGCGAAGCAATTTGGTCCAACCAATAACCAGACGACGGGGCGGATTGTTCAGACAGATGGCTTGTCTGCGCACTTGTTGAAGAAGAAGCCAACAGGTCACTACCGGGCATTTGGAATAAGTGCTTTGGAATCCATTCCAGGTATTGGTATTCGTAACATGCATTGTTGGCTTTACTTTCTCTTTTTATTTTTCTTTCTTTCATTATCAACCTCTCTCCGTCCCGCCTGTTTATTGCACAGACTATTTCTCAGGAGTAACCTCATTGTCATATATCCTCACGTAAGTGATCCATCTTTCGATTCTCGCAAGATCTAACCAATGAGAAGCAGTAGACCCCTTGCATCTCGCTATTAATGGCCAGTCAGGTGACTGATGCCTGTTCTACTAAGCCACGTGCGGCTTCTGCGCCCCCTTCTGCCTGAGCGATATCGTGATAGCGTGTCGAGGCGCGTGCGTTGGGTGGTATTTAGATGCGCGTGATTTCCTGTTGAATATTGGATTTGTTGTATCAATCGTCTGAAGTAAGCAAGGTATCGTTTTATATCATTTCAATCAGAAGCAGTTACTTCTTCAGCATACTTTAGGATATTTTGGCCACCGATGAAGATGGCGACCTTTTCACGGTTCACAGAGTTCCCCCCGGAAATCCACTCCATGATCCTCTCCTCCTGCCCTTCGAATGACGCGACATGCCTTACCCTAACCTGGTACTTCCCTCCCCCTTCTCCTCTGCCCTTTCTACACAACCTCACCTACTCTACTAACAACCGTTAGCAAAAAGCTCTACGCCCTCTCCAACTCCAAATGCCCCATCCCCCTATCCACAACCGATCTCCCTCCTTCCTCCCACTGCACGTTCATCGACCCAGAAGACCCTGAATTCCACGGCCACTTCCACCGTCGCTACGAGTGCCACGAATCCAGCTACCAGGCAGCCCTCACGCGCACCCAGGAAGCCGGGCTCACAGCTCCTCGCAACAGGATAAAATGCATGGCGAAAAGCTGGCTGGGGGCGCACTGTGAGTGTTTCGAGGGCAGCGCGCGCTTGTGGTGGAGATTGAGGGAGTGGATGCCCCAGGGACTGAGCTATTGTGGGGTGTGTCGGAGGTTTACGGAGAGGAAGAGGGGGCATAGGGGGATTTGTGAGTTCTACCCCACCAAGGAAGGGCTTCTTTGATGCGATGCCATGTGATGTGATATTTATTCGTTTGTTCGCAAAGCTAATAATTAACGAAAAAGGTTACCATGGGAAAGCAAAGCCGAGGAGGTACAAGGGGAATTACTGGACGCATAAATCTAGGAAGGGGGCTTTTGGGGATGATATTTGGAAGAGGTGGGTTAATAATGCGGCGATGGATCGGTTTGAGGGGAGATTGAGGAGGGGGGTGGGT
>QGMI01000236.1:0-43913 GCA_007821535.1 Lachnellula occidentalis | reverse complement strand
ACCCCTACTATAAGCTTAATTAGGCCTAGTTCAGGGGTAATCCCCATCGTACTACTAGGCTCGGGGGTCTTTTACACGCCCTACGCCTACCTTCCTACCCCCCCCCCCCCCTGCAAGACCCCATGGGTCCCCATAGGCCCATGGGTCGGGTACCCATGGGTCCATGGGTTTTGTGGTGACCCCTATATGCAACGGTTCTTCACAGCTGATCAGGAGCCTGCAATGAGATATTAACTGGAAAATGAACATCATATATTAAGCAATAGGATCTCACAGTTGTTCGAACTTCAGAATTTCAACCAAGTACTCCTCAGGCAGCTGATTGTCATAAGAAATCTTATCCTTGTATTTCTCTTTCAGGGTAAGCATACGATTGACCTGTCTGTGAAGAAGACTCCAGGTCTCAAATCCAGTATATGCATCAGCAACCGCATTTCTGATGACTCTCTCCCAGAAGTCTGTGGTGTGAGGCCCAGTTGGATGTGGGTTGCCCATCGTATCGAGCAATCTGTCATTCCTATGTTCGCTCCAGTCGATGATCGTATCCGAAAAGTACCCGGGATCTTCCCTCATTTGCCACAAATGATCTTCTGCCGCAGAAAGCCTGGCAGCAAAAATACCACTTAGTCGATCGAGATTGAGATTTGCTGGCAGACGATATGGAGCTTCGGCTGATATGGAAGCCAGACTGGGTAGTATATCCATGATAGTGGAAGATTCTGTCTGCGAAGCAGCAGCATCCGCCTGCACGATGGGAAATTGGTCATCGTACATGGAGCCAGACTCTACTAAGTCATGCAGAATAAGTTCACAGCATTTCACAAGGAAAGGGTAGACTTTCTCCTGCAGCTCTAAGACACGCAAGCCATCGCCTGGAGTAAATTGTCTCTGTGAGAACATTAGGAGAGCAGATTCTTCATCATCATCCCAGGAAACGAGCTTTCCATATGTCTCGGAGGTCTCGCCATCCATGAACAGCGTATGTTTCATGAGGAAAGCCGGCTCTTCGATCCAATGACCAATGGTTCCAAGACGTGTAGCATCAATATCAGCTCGTGCAAACGCACTGGGAGGGTTGCGAGCACGGCTATTGATGAAAATCATGAGAGATCTGGTACTGAGATCGTGTAGGTTGATGTGGGGCCACTTGTACGCCTCTTGGAACTTTGACAGCCCCGTCCAATGTCTTCCAGTATTTTCCTTTCGATAAGCTTCAAAGTCTGGACGATGAGATGGAGACATGTTAGGCCAGGCTTGCAAAAGCAAGTCCTTTTGCTTCTTCCGTGTCTTTTTGACCCAGCGCTTTTCCAATACTACAGAATGCTTCTCCACAATCTTTCTTAAAGTATGCCAATCCGACAAGACTCTTTCTGAACCGATCTTTGCTTGCTTGCGTACTTCCGCCGGGGAGGGTTCCGAGCTTGGGGTGAACGGGGATCCAGGGTATATATTTTTCGGATTGTAGTACCCCTTCACCCCCATATAATCCATCTTCTCCATCGTCTCTAAATACTCTTGATGGCTCATAGGCTTCGTACGATCTCGAGGCATCTTGGCGGCCCAATGGAGGTAGATGTGAGATTTGTTACTCAACAGTGTGTGTTGGAGAAGATGTTTTGCTTTGCATGTACAATTAACCTAACTGTGTGGGGTTGGGGCGGTGAGAAGGAATCGCGGCAAAACGCGTCCTTGCACGCGTTAAATCGCATCTGAGGTGAAGCGCACGTGATACAGCACTATGGAAGCTAAAGGTTCCATTGTCAAGTAACTCCTCCAGTGTTATACGGCCGTCTGCACAAAAGCCACTGCAACTGTACTTATGCTGGACAGGAAACCAGCACTCACTATTGTTTGACTTAAATATTCCACAAATCTAATAACACATTTGCGATGTTATGATAGCGTACCTTGAGAGATACTCCATATTAACTTGAACCTTATACCGCGACACCGCGATACCGATCTTTGCGGGTCCAACCAGCCGAGCCAAGCCAATCTTCAGCCTCGCGGTTGATCGACGTCAACAACACACCTTCAAAACAGTCCAATGCCTCCCATACCCGCTTCTCCCACCCCGCGCATTGTCATATACTACCAAACACTTCACAATCCAGATGGCACACCTTGCTCTATCCTACCAATCATAACAAATCCTGGCATTGCCGTCACACACGTCAATGTCGCGGCAATCCATCTCAATGACCCTCCAGGCAATATAACTCTTGTTAGTAACGCTTTTGTGCGTAGGTGCAGAGCGCATGGAAAGCTAACTCCCCTTCAGAATGATCATGCCCCCTCCGACCCGCGATATCTTACACTATGGGCAGAGCTTCGAATCCTCCAAGCCTCGGGAATCAAAGTCCTAGGAATGCTCGGCGGGGCAGCCAAAGGCTCTTTCACACGGCTCGATCTTGACGAGGCTACATTCGAAGCATACTACATTCCTTTGCGGAATCTCATACAGGAGAGGGGACTCGATGGCTTGGATCTGGACGTGGAGGAGCCCATGGGTCTCGCAGGTATCATACGCCTAATCGATAGACTGAAGAGTGACTTTGGCGATGGATTCATTATTACATTGGCGCCTGTTGCCGCTGCTCTTATGTCAGAGCATCCGGAGCATAATTTGAGCGGATTCAGTTATGAGGCGCTAGAGGTTATGCGGGGAAAGCAGATCGCATGGTACAACACACAATTCTACTGCGGGTGGGGAGATATGAGTAAGACTGAGGGTTTCGACTTCATCGTCGCACGAGGATACCCAGCAGACAAAGTTGTTGTTGGAATGGTCACGAATCCTGGAAATGGGGCCGGCTGGGTCCCTTTTGAGATTCTGCAAGAAGTCTTGATCACTCTGAAAAGCAGATATCCTGGATTTGGCGGGGTCATGGGCTGGGAGTATTTCAATTCTCTACCAGGAGATAGGGACCGCCCTTGGGAATGGGCTGCTTTTATGACCAAAACCCTCAGAAATGTACTCCCGGCAGTGGCCTCAGTCCCTGCGCCAGCGGCCGTACCAGTGCTTGTGTCCTTGCCTGGGAATTCAAATGCGGCTGTGGCCTCACAGACCCCGTTCTTGGCTGTGGATGACGATCCAAAGGTAACGGATGAGGCACCTTTGCCAAAGGAGTTTGAGTATTACTCCGACGGTAGTCTCGGTGAATGAATGAATAATACTTCCCCAGTCTCTGCCAGTCTTTCGTGATTAGGTTGCGATCATTATTAGGAGTCAAGTTTCATATTATATACCACTAATATTTTTTCGCCTTCTACTTCAAGTTGCGACTATCAAAGCATTATTTCTTATTACCATCGCAAAGTCTGCAGTTCAAGTTATTGATTGGATTGATCTTGAAGGCACTGTGGCTCGAGATCCGGCAGATCCACGGTAGAAAAACTACAATTTCATATTTATCAAGTGAGGGTGGGGTATTGGTAACACCCCGAATTACACAATCGGCACGACTTCATTTTGCTCTTAATTCCAGATACGAGAGTCATCTGATAAAGAGGATTTCCCATATTCGCACTGGCGGGGGCAGGACTTGTGCATAATCCAGAACTCAAAAAAGCACTCTATGCACATGGAAAATGCTGTAATATCAAAAGAAGTGATGACTCAATAGGTAAGAAGAAGTATGAAAATAGAAGGTGCGAAACTTTATAAATGACATCTCGGAACAGATTGCTGCCCTCGCTTAAGCAACTTTACCCCCCTTTTTCGGCCACCCGCCAACCACATTCTCTCAACTCCCCATTCACCGCTGGCTATATTCACACAACTCCAGGCCCGAGTTTTGTTGCACATCGCATCACATTTGACATTGAAATAAGGTTTCGGTAAAAGCTCAGATGAATATATATCTCCCCAGTTTGGCCGGTAGCTTTTGCTAAAGAGGAAAGGTCGCAGGAATCGCGCTAAGGAATGATACAGAATTCCAATTCATACGTTACCACGCGAGGAGATTGGGGAAAGTCAAACCAGTATAGGACCTACAGATCGCATCAGTACGCCGGTGTCCGCAACCTTGGGCTTTCCCATATACCTATTCAAACATCAAACCGAAAATTACTAGTGCACCGCACTCTACCAATCGCTTCAATCATCCCCTTCGCCCAACTACGCCGTCCGGGATCAACAGAAACAGCCCTCCGCCTTTCTTTCTCCTTCGTCCTTCAATGCCTCATCTTGCAGTGCTGAGAGGGTGTATGCAATCATTTCGTTAGTGCGGTTTTCGTGGGCGCGGAGCTCTCCCTGGGTTGTGTCAATAAGTTCTCAAGTCGAATGTAAGAAGCAGTATGGGAAGGTGGGGAATTACGGTGTCATTGTAGCCGAGGCAGGTGTAGCAATACAAATGGATTCTTCACTCACATGCTTCGATGATGTCTGGGTTGAGCTGCTCACTGGCTGCGCGTTCAGTGTTGGTGATTGGAGGGAACAACACATCCGAAAGCTCTGAGCTAGAATCCGACTTTATATTTTACATCAAGCTATAAGTGAGTGTGTGTGAAGAAGATGTTGTTCTAACTCTACAGAAGAAGCCCCTTTCATAAGGGGTTGTTGCAGCTTAGCTGCATCCCCAATCCGACCTGACCTCCGTCCTTCTGCAACCACCACGAATACAAAAACTATCAAAAGCAGATATTTCCCTCCCCAATAACCCAATTCAACTCTGCCCTGTCGAAAATGCACTCTACAGTGCCATCTATTCCGCTCGCTTGTCGCTAGAACTAACGTCACATACTGCGGAGTAAAGTTCGACCTTGTTGACCGTTTTCCCAACCACATAGCAGTAGTTGCCATTAGCATCTTCCAAGATTGGGGCATTGCCATTACACGGGCAATCTCCTCCGCACACGATATCCGTTCCGTCTGCATCCAGGCTGTCGAAGGTGTTTGAGTGGTCAGGCAACATGATGATAGAGCCGATGAAGGTTCCTCCGACATCGATGTCTTTGTCTTCGTACATTGCGTCGGCGCCTGGCCAGCTGCCAACGAAGTGCCTGCAGCGAGGGTCTGAGTAGTAGTTGACCTGACCAGAGCTGCGAGATTGGAGGGTGTCTGGAACTGCGATAGATGCAACGAGGTGCGGGAGGATAGCGAGGAGAGAGATGAGACGGATGTTTTGAGAAAGCATCTTGGAGTGCGGAGTATTTCGATTTACTGGATGATTGGATTTGAATTTTGGATTTGTCTTGCTCGAAAGAATAAAGAGTTGGTATGAAGCTGATGGTATTGATAGAGCCAAGACTCAAAGTTCAGCTGAGACTTGCTCGTCTTTATACTTTTGGTTCACGACCGGCAATTTGTTTATGACTCCTACTCATGCTACAAGTATGTCTTAGTGATCATGCTAATTTCTCTTGAAAGAAGACACATTAGATTATGCCCTGGACGCTAACAGATGCCCTGAAATAAAACGAGCAGAAGTAGAAATAAGCCCACGTGGGTTGCACTGACAGAACGCCACCGAGGTTTCATATTGTGCCTCGTAAAAGTGGATGAGAAAAGATTCTAGAGCGCTGGCCAAACAGCAGAGCCAAGTCAGAATCCTTCACTCGTGTGCCTTCATATCAAGACGAATACTCACATACTTTTAAGTCTGACAGTGGAGACTGTTTAGCGTGGAAAGCATAGATCCCGCATATCTAATTAGCTCCTCCCCTTAGTATAGATTTATAGAATAGTAAGAAAGATGATGGTTGAAGCAATCTTGAAGTAAAAGAGCCTTATAATCTATCGGATCTAAGCTTTCTAAGTAGTGCGGGCAATAATGTTATAGAGTAAATCTATCTCTACTATCAGACTTTAAAAAAAGGCGAGTGAAACATGTAGGGGCATGCAGGTACAGCTATCAGTTATGCAATATCTTGCTATACTACATTTCTAGATGCTCACTTTTCTCAAGTCTGGGTATCTAACTGTCCTACTGCTTCTACTCTAAAGATATATCCTCCGGCACTACTAAAAAAGTTCGAGTAGAGGCCCCAATTTAGAAGTCTTGCTCCAAAATTAGTGTGTTTCAGAGTCTATACCAGGGTAAAAAGTTAATTAGACCTACTTGATTCTATGTATCTACGCTAAGTAGTGGCTTTATAGTAGGACAGTCAGACTTAAAAAGAAGTGAGTATTATAAGCGCGGTTGCGGAAGCTTACTTTGACTACCCACGTGTAGTTTGTTATACGGGAATAAGATTAGTGTCATGGTGGACAGCGGCCGCGCAACTTTATTTTGACCACCCACGTGTAGCAATCAGGGGATAAGATTGGTGTCATAACTAAGAGACTTAAATCTCACTTTCAGCCAATTTTATATTATAAGCGTAGAGGAATAATCAGTTCTTTGAGGATGCGCTTTGATCATCATTCTAGATATTCTTAGAAGAATCTCGACCTGTTGCCTATATGGAGTCAAGGCTATACATTTTAAAAAGAACACGTGCTTCTTTATGGTATTAACTTGCAATATTACAAACTCTTGCTACAATCAATTCGTATTCGCAATCTCCCTATACTACTGCCTCATGTCTAGAGGATAACCTACAGAACATCAATAGAAATTAAAACTTTCTATATAACAGACTTGGTATCTTCTGAAATATACTCTTTATTCAAACACAACACTCCTTTGATTAGTATCTTCATTCTTTCATTCTTTTAAGGCTATAAATTCATCCATCTCATCTTTCAGCATCACATATTGCCTATGATGATATCCATTGCCCTCATCTCCATCGGGATCAGCCTAACGGCTTCGAAGGCGCTGGCCCTGCCAGCACCCGAACATCTGCAATATCTTGCACCAAGGGATCCGCCAGCTTTGAATAAAAGTTTACCATGGGTCACAGCCTCATGTGCTGTCACGGACCATAGCCATCCTGTAAATACCATCTGGGCCGACAGTTATGCAGATGACGTTTTCGACTACGTCAAAGGGAGATGGAATACTAGTCCCAGGCCCGACGACACCACCTCGCCCTACACTGGCTATTTTTCCTACCAATTCCAAGGCCCATACCTTTGGGACTGCTCAACCTTTGGTTCTCTTTCAAACTGCGTGCAGACTTTGGGTCATTGCGGTGATCAGGAGGGACAATCTGGAGATGTTGACGTACCAGGTGCATACGTTATTATGGATAGCTTTGTTCAAATCCATAATGTACACCAAACAATCCACGACGATCTAGGCAATGTGCAAAGCACTATGCAAGCTCAAGTCGGCAACTTTCAAACCGTCTTCTGTCCCCAGCTGCAGACGACGACTGACCTCTGGAAAGAAATCCTTGACACACTTGGTTTCCTGACTGGATTTTTCTACGCTGGCCTTTGGAATAATGGTAATCTTCCAGTCAGCCTGATTTTTATCCTGTGTCATGCTAATAGAATAAATAGTCATGAAGGGCGTCTTCTCAGATCTTGGGAGCAAGTACCACGGTGAAACCAAAGACGCGTATAATACCCTAGTTGGGCAGTCTATCACTACTGCAAGTCGTTCCTTGCCAGCGTACTTTATTCTTCCCGCTTTCACCGTAATCAATTGCTAATACTCATCTAGATCAGTTTCTGCCCTCGGCGTCCAGAACGACATTGCTTCAACGCTTGGCAAGATTGCCAACTACTGGCAAGATTTCATTGCAGAGCAGAATACTGCTCTCTTCTCTGGCGATGCCGACAGTATGAACGCTCTTTACGGCGTCATCGACAACGGCGCAGCCATAAACCCACTCTCTTATGACGACCAAACTGTTATGGACCTCATCCAGACCATTCTCTACGGATATATGATCCCCCAGGCATGGAACGTCAGCCCAGCCGGTCTCCATCCATTCGTCATTGCAACGACGGATGATTGTACAAGCTACGCGAACTCTGATGCTCAAATTCTGCAAATGAATGATGCCACAGCCGCGAGTACCCACGTCTGCTGGAATGGTGTCACTTACTATGTGCTCAATGCGAACAAGGGTGGGGGCGTCGATCCGCTGCCAGGTGGAACTTACGATACCCTGAGCAACGGCCAATGGGGAAACATCACTTTGGACGACATGGTTATTTCTACGGTCCAAGCTTACCAGGCTAATGGTAATGCCAACGGTTACAAGATGCCGGATGTTGCAACTTTGCTCAGCTCTGGCGATGCAAGTGATGGAAACAGCTTAGGGCTCACGGGCAGTGTTCGAACCCCTGGTTTCTTTGGGCTCCCATTCTGTGATAGCACGAAGACGTTCACCGAGAACCAGTCAGCTGGTGACCCGAGTATGCTTAACTGGCCGTGTTTTTAAAGGGAGGAAGTAATTGAGCTTTGAGTGTAGGGGGGCGAGTCACGTGCTGTGTGACGTGACCTTGATCGTTGATTTACAGCTGGCTTTCTGCTTCACTTCCTTCCTGCTTCAAGCAAGCAGGCACCTGACAATGTATACTTTACCTGCTTTGCTATAATCTTTCTTTCCGATTTCATTTCTTACCTTAGTGTAATGAATACGCTATACTCTTATTATATTTATAAATAATAGCACCAAAGCAAGCTTCCTATGCCCTGGTCTCCTGGCGTAGTATTTACGCCTACAATTCCTTTTACCAATCTCAAGGATCACTACTCTCTATATCCCCACCAAACATCTTCCAAGTCTTCTCGACCTCCAAATCAACATTGCTACTCCTCCCCCCAAACAGAAACTCATCTTCATGTTTCACATACATGACATGCTCGTCCTAAATTTCGAATAAGTAACTAGTCGCATGAAGCCACCTCCCAATTATCGGGAACTCACCTTTCCTGGACTTAACTTAAGACTTCCTTCGATAGACATTGGCTTGTAAGCTTTTAGTCTGCGCCCGTTGATAAGTGCAAGTATATTTCTTTGCACAATGTCCGCTTGAACCATTCCGGCTCTCGCCATTTTCGGCCCGCCTGTTTCAGCTACATCTCCTAGAGAGAACATATTGTGGTGCTGGGCATTGGATTCCGCAACGCTGTGTAATTGTAATGTCGGTTTGACGAGGATGCTCTTAGTTTTAGATGAAATGGCGGTAGGAAAAGACTGTTCGAGTAACGAAGAATTGGGTGTTTGACCGGTGCAAGAGATCTGATGTGGTTTTTAGTATTATGGCAATAGGATGTAGACTGAATGAAGACTTACAATCAAATCAAACTGCTCCTCCCTATCCCCCTTGAAAGTCAACTCTCCCCCCTCCCAACCCGCCGTCCTTGGCAACTCCGGCCGTTCTCCAAGCACAATACCAATGCCCATATTCTGCAACTTCCCAAAAACATACTCGTGCAATTCCACGCCAAATGCAACATCAACTGCTGTCGCGAGTGGATAAGAAGTACGCTCTTCTCCGGATAAAACGATTTGATATCACCAGCCATCTGCACCCCAACAGCCCCAGCACCAACAACAGCAATCCGCCTCGCATCTAGAATCTTAGCTTGCAGAGCCCTCAACTCCGCACACGCCTCTGCCTTCTCACGCGCCCACAGTTTCGTAGGCGGTGATTGCGTGACTCCCGTAGCGATTGCAAGATATGCGAAAGGGATCTTTCTCCCCGATGCCAACTCGACGACGTCTCCTTCCAGCACATTAATTGCCATATCTTGTAGCTGCTCAAAGATGCCCTTGGGTGCATTCGCCATGATTCCAGTGTAGGGTATGAAAGCCCGCTGTTCGCGTTTCGGCAGGACCGAGTAGCGGGGGAAATCGAATGTGTAGTTGAAGTGGGAGTTCTTCTCAATGAGCACTACTTTGTACCCTGATGGCAAGGACTCTGCGAGACGGCGTGCGAGGGTTATACCAGCGAAGGAACCGCCGACCACGACCACGTTCTGGGATGAGGGGAGGGGTTTCCATGTGTAACGGTGGATGAGGGCTTGGACCCGTTGAAAAAGAAGGGAGAGTCCGTATTTTAAAAAGACGGGGAAGTATTTGATAAACACCCGCAGCTGATCGTTGGCCATGATTTATCTTCGGTTCTCTGTCATATGTGTTTTTTGATCAAAGAGACAGACATTGAGCGCACTATACTTAGGACTAGGTCTCATTATCACGTCCTCTGAGACTGGAGTTCATTTCCGGCCGGACGTAAGGCGCGGTATTCTTTCGAGCACTTGCTCCAATTTACCGCTTATGATTTGATGGGGAGCATCTGATTAGATGGATATGCATGATCTGATAAGATGCCTCTGCATATGCTGGGGTCTTTTGATGGGGCTAGTCTCGGGTCGCTCTCTTATCCCCGAATAGACCGAAGTTTGCCATATTCCGAATGTTCGGCGAGAAAATAGATACCACCGAACGCAAGTTCGCCGACACCGATTCTCAAGAGAGCTGTCGCCCAGATGTACTTGGAAACTTTGATCCTTTGGGATTATTGGCATAACAAGACCGGTATGTATGCATAGCACATGTCTACTAAATGGCACTTGCGAGCCGCACCGCCACCAGCAAAACCTTCTTGCTTGGTAGCTGTGACAGTATACAAACGCAGCTCAACTGCATTCGAGCAACGGAGGTATGTACTGCGTATAGCCCACGAAGAAGTGATGACGTTGGTGTTTGTAGTGTATTTGCGCCACAAGCGCGCCACAGGCACGCGAGCAAGATGATCAACATGCCGAGGTATGTGGAACTCTTTCTTTCTCACTGATTTCCTATTGTTTTGTACTCGCAAGACATTTTAAATTTCTCTTATCCTTCCTGTCCTCCTCCCTCCCTATTCCTTTTCTCCATATTCTGCCTGTTCGTGAATAGCGTCCCCTGTCGAAAAAATCCCTGCATACAACCTAACCTCACTGTACTGTACTGTGCACAATCACCAACCCCTCCACTATGACATCCTACTTCTCGCGCCTCAATCCAGTGCCCGGCTTCCCGCCATATACCGGACCTTACACTGTCGGAACCCTCGACGTCGAATTGCCAGTCTCAGAACTCGATTCGGCCTCACCAGCACCAGACAACAGCGTCTCCACCGTCCAATATCGCGTTTTCTATCCTTGCGATCCAGGGTTCAGGGGTAAAAACATTAACTTTATACCGAGCCCGCAAAGGGAGTATATCGCTGCGTACACGCGCTTTCTGGGCGCTGGGAATGCCTTATCCGAGTTCATATCGTACGTTACTTCTCTGAGTTGAAATCATCAGGGAACTTGAAGAAGAAACTGACGAGACTCACAAAGGTTCTTCCCCCGCATCCTCCACTACGTACAAATACCTGCCCTCAAAAATGCCCCTCTACTCAAACCTTCTACAACTACAGCCCGATGGCCCGTAATGCTATTCTCGCACGGGTTGGGCGGATCAAGAAATGTATACTCCCATATCGCAGGTAGTATCGCCTCCCATGGCATGATAGTCGTATGTCCTGAGCACCGGGATGGCAGCACACCAGTCTCCTTTGTTCGCGACGTTCCTTCTACCGATTCGAAGCATATCCTTGGTAAGAAAAGCAAGACAAGAGTGCAGTATCGGCATGTCGCGCACACAAAATCCCCCGAGGTAGAAGCAGGCCGGAACGCTCAACTACGAATCCGGCTATGGGAAATGGGACTCATTTTCGACTCGCTGGTGCGGCTAGACACAGGCGAGGACCTCAGTAATCTCAATACTTCTACCATCCCTCTCTCGTTATTCAAGGAGAAGATGGATGTGCATAGACCAGGGAAAGTTACATTTGCTGGTCATAGTTTCGGCGCCTCAACCATAACGCAGTTGATCAAAAGCACATTCTACGCTCCCAGAAATTCCGAAGCCCCCGCAACCTACACGCCCCTCTTCACGCCCACCTCGCGCTCACATATCGCCTCACAAATCACCACGCAAACCCCCGCCATCCTTCTCGACGTGTGGTGTTTGCCCCTCCGTGCAGAGTCCACGCGCTGGCTGTGGAACCAGCCCTTTCCAGCTTACACTAAAGCCGGCCAAGGCGGCGCGAGCTTGCTCGCTGTAGAGAGCCAAGCGTTTTATAATTGGCGCGAGCATCTCGCCGCCACGAAACGCCTACTCTCCCCTGATCCGAGCATTACTGCACCATTCGATTATGCCGGCAAGGGTGTAAGGGAACCGGCTTTTTACTACGCCAAGAGCGCCGCGCATCTTTCACAGTCTGATTTCGGGATTCTGTTTCCTTGGCTGACGAAGCGTTTTCTTGCTGTGGAGGACCCAGAACGGATATTGAGATTAAATGTACGCGCTATTGCTCAATTGCTGCGGAATAATGGTGTTGAAATTGGGAAGACAAGTCGTCAGGATATGGAGCTTGAAGATGCGAATGCCGAGGAGACAACGGATGATGAGAAGATCCTTGCGAAGGAGGGGGTGAGAGGGTGGTCCTGGATCTCTACGAATGTTGATGAAGATGGTGCGAAGAAAGGTAGGGGGCAGGTGGAGGATTCTGAGATGACGGAACCGAGTGAGGCTATCATTGAGAACGAGATGATGAAAGAAACCAAGAGTGAGGCTGCGAATTTGGCGCCACAAGAAAAGCTCTAATCCGCTTTCTTTACGGTTTATGAATTATGAATTACAAGGGTGGTGTATAAGTATGAGGAGCATTGGCGTTGGCATTTGCACTCTGGATTTTGCGTTCATAGAAGCATGCGATTTGGATATCAGAAAGGATGGTTGCGAGACAAAGAGAGGATACATCAGCATAGACAGATAAATTGGGACAGAACTAGAGTAGATATATCAGATGTAAAAATATATTCATATTTCAGTTGGGTGTGTATGTGGAATTGGTGCAATCTAGAAGTGAGGCGCGGTAGGCAGCAGGTATGTGTTTTTGTGACCTGACCTGATACCCCTTTTCCTTTCTAGGCCCATAAAACTTGAAGCGAGATCTGTTTGTTGCTCCTTTTATTCTGCAATTCTTTGACGCCCAGCTTAAGAAGCCCCAGAAAGTTAACCTTACTCAAGATGAGGGCGAAGGCGAGGTCCGACAGACTTTCTGAAAAATCGTAGGTCAGAAATATTTACAGACATCTAGATTGAGGGTGGTGGAACTTTGGTATGTCTTTTAAGGTTGATTTACAAGTCTCCCCGCGTATTTCTCGACCTTGTCGTCAGTGTTCTCAAGGAAGTGCAATTCAAGGGAGCAAGTCGGTAACTTCCTCATCCAGGATGCACAAGCCGCCGCTTGCCAAGTTGACTCTTCGAACAGGAAGGAACGATGGACAGGAGGCAAGCCTTCACAAGATGGCTGCCACTTCATTCACCCTTTCTCCCACCACACTCCTTCGAAATCCATCCAACCTCTTTGCTTTTCTTGCTTTGCTAGTCCCGAGCCTTAACATCAAAACGTGATCTCAGTCATGGAACTATCCAACTTGCTTCAGATGCTTGGCAGGATCTTAGGACTTCTGGGGTCGTTAACGCCAGACGCAGACTCGCAAGCCAAATTGAAGATCAGTAAGCACACGCCCACCAGCAATCGCAAAGCCATCCCTTGCATTAATCCCAACTGACAAACTGCTCGCACAGTGCCACTCGGCGACAGCATCACAGCCAACACATGCTGGCGCACCCTCCTCTGGGACAACCTGCGCGACGCAGGCGTCACTCCCGGAATCCAATTCGTCGGATCCAGCTCCAGCGATGCAGGAGCCTGCGTCGGTACAGGGACCTGGGACCATCACCACGAAGGTCATGGCGGATATACAGCCGTTGATATCGCGGATAATAATCTGGTGGGCTGGCTTGATGCTGCGAGGCCTGATGTTGTGGTGTTTATGCTGGGTACGAATGATGTTACGCATGGCCGTGCTACGAGTGCGATTATCGCTGCGTATACTAAGATGGTTGGGGAGATGCGTGGTAGTAATCCGAGTATGAAGATTATTGTAAGATTGTATACTTCCTGATGACATGTGGAAATGGGCACATAAAGAAGACTCGTTTCTGATCTTGAAGGAATTAGGTTGATCTGGTTATTCCTCTTTCTGGTGCTGGCAACTCCGGTGTCGTGGCTTTGAATGCTGCTATTCTTCCGTGGGCCAAGTCGCTGAATTCCACTGATTCTCCAATCTACATTGCCGATACGAACACCGGATTCACGGACCGTGATTTGGCGGATGGTGTTCATCCGAATTCTGATGGAGATCGGAAAATTGCTGGTCGCTTGTACCCGATCTTGCTACAAATCATTAACGAAAACCGTGAGGCTAGCAATGCTGTGGAGTATCTGTTGGGGCATCTTGATGGTGATCTTGATGGAGACGTTGATGGAGACGTTGATGGAGACCTTGATGGAGATGGAAATATTTATGGAGCCGACTATGGTTCTTGGAGCCGTTCAAAAAACGCCTATTATGGCTAATCTCGGAGACAACAGGTATCATTTGAGGAGCGGATAAGTAACAGGCAGCATATGAATTTTGGACGTTGTATATACTATATCGGACATTGTCTGCACTAATCGGACTAAAAGTCAATATCACACAGTTTTACTCACTTTTCTTCCCCTCACCACAAACAGCGGATTCACGGCTCACCACCTCAAAACCACATTTCCCCCTCTTTCAGAATCATTTCCTCCACGTTCGCATCCTCGCAACCACCACCCACCCAAACACCCACCTAATTACCCACCTGAGTGTCTGTCCATCCGTCTGCCTAGCTAGTGCAGTCTCAAACAATTCGCTGGCGTTTTGCCGTGGCTGGCTAGATGAATGTAGATGTAGATCTAAAAATAGATCCAAAAGTAGAAGTGGATTTGAATGTAAAAAAGGTGGTTGAGTAGAAGCTATAGTTGCGGAAAATGAGATGAGGAGGTAAAGGGGTTGGTGAAACATGCACGCTGAAAAGGCAAAAAAGGAAGAAGGAAAAGAAAAAAAGCTATAATATGATACAAGAAGAGATGAATTTGCCTTCATTGAACAATATGATATTAAGACGGTCTTATTGGATTAGCGACTTCCCAAGCCGTCAACTTCGTCCCCTTGGATTGACTAAACCATCCATGTAATTCCAACCCACCCCACCCTATCACCATCTATCTAGCTCACTTCATTCACCACAGCAAGAGTACAGTACTACCATATCCATATCAATTCCCTCTCTATAACAGCAACCACCCAGCAAGTCAAAGTTGCTTGCATTTTGGCTCCAAAAAACGCCACGCAAGCAACACCGACCCGCAATGATATGCTCTGCTCCATTGCTCTTCCCTATTGCCTCATCCTATACGCTCATTCGCACACTTTGACTCACCAATCCCGTAATTTTGATCAGACATGCAACTGCAAGTAGGTAAAGTTCACATGCCCTCAACAATAACCCACCTCTTGTCAACTTCCTTCGCCCCAACCCTCTTCGCAACAGTCTCTAGCGTCCCTTTCACAGCCGCGCCCGTCGCATTGGGAAACTGTTTCTTGAGTACCTCAATCAGACCCACTTTAGACAGATTTTGGCCGTCGATTGCTGCCTTGAATCTAGGTATGTCTTCTGGAGGAAGGAGTTTCTTTGATTTGTTGTCTTTAGGATGGGTGCTGGGTTGAGGTAGGAAGGACAGGGGTTTGACGGCTTTGTTGGAGAGGTGGAGGTAGTTGGGGGTTTTGAGGGTTGTGAGGGGAATGCGGGGTGGTTCCATGGCGGTATTTGAAGTGGTAGGGTGAGGGGACCAGTAGGTTGTTGAGAAGGGGTCGATGGAATTTAGGTTTGGATCTTGAAGCCCAAATTATTAGCAAGCATAACACGCAACGGCATAAGATGACTTACCAACGATGATTTCCATTCGATAAGGATTCAACTTATCATTCGTATTCTTCCTCCTATCATTCTCCCAACACAAGCCAGTAGAAACAGGTTCCAGGTCGCCTTGAATGACCATGCGTTTCGAGTGATTCATCTCGTCATTTTCATCGTCTAGGAAACCTTCCATATCTTCTCCGTCCTCGGCGTCTTCTTCTTCGTCGCCATCACTATTGCAATCCTCTGCATCTTCATCTTCAACCCATTCTGCTTCGCTGTCATACTCATAATCTGTGTTGGGTAGTTCTTTCCTTAAAGGATTCCTCGCCAATCTCGAAATGCCATTCATAGGTCGTTTGGTGTATGTACCTCGATATGGTGGTCTGACATCTTCCCTAAAGCACAAGAACTTCATGGGTACCTGCTTCAGGAGATCATGCTTCTTCTTGATCTGAGAATTCTGAGAATCTGTGGTCAAATCGATGGGTCTTTCAGCTTTTCCAGAAAGCTCAGCCATGATTTCCCGCACCGGCATGCATCGTTTGCCTCGAAGAGAATCGGTGCCGGGTAAGTGGAATAGCTTAGTAGCATCAAAAGATCGTCTAGCCAAACTCTTGTTCCCAAGTAAATAGCTATCAATAGTCTGCGAAATGGTCTCCGTAGCCTCCTCATCTCTCTCAAATCTGTTGATTGCCGCCACCTTAACATCATGGTGAATAAAGAACTCCGGAAACAACCTGTCGTATGTCGTTGTTTTCGATTTATTGGGCGCAGGACTCGGAGCACCAAGACTTGGATTCGAGTTCTGGGGTGCAGGACTCATAGAGCCCCTCCCTCGACTTCCCACACTTCCACTCCGAGACTTCGCGGGAACAGCAGGAATATTGAAGAAACTGCCCAATGTCCTCTGACTGCGTTCCTTCTTACGCTTCTCCTCTTCAGCCTTAAGCTTATCCTCTTCCTTCTTCCTGCGCTTCTCCTCTTTCGCAGCCTTTTCCGCTTCTTGTGCAGCTTTCTTCTCTTCCCGCTCAGCCTCCTTCTTCTTCCTCTCAGCCTCCTTTTCCGCGTCCTTGCGGGCTTTTCCTTCCGCTTGTGATTGTCTATCCGCTTCCCGCTTTGCCTTCTCGCCCGCCCGCTCTTGGTCTTTGAATTCTTTCTGGATACGCCTCACTTCTTTCTCGGCGAATGTAAGTTTGGCTTTCTTAGCCGGAGGAAGAGCCGAGCCATCTAGGGCTGCGAAGGCAGAGGGGGACGCTGTATTGTTTGGGGCGGGCGGTGTGGATGTGTAGGATGGTGTGACGGGTCCCACATCGCTCAGTACCGAGCCTGAATTGCTTCGTGATGGACTTGGATCTCGTTTCGATGTGTTGATGGTTGTGGGAGGCATGGGGAGGGAGAAGGTCGGCTGTTGTACAGATTGTGCTTTCTGGTCCTCGGAGTCGAGTTTCGAGAGATATTCTGGAGGTACTGCATATGGCTCTTCAAGACCAAAGCTGCTTTCGAAGCTGTCGTGATCTCTCTTGAGAGGTCGAGGTGATTTTGAGACCGACATTGTAGTTTGACGCGAACGTTGTACCGGTAGATTCAGTTTTGTGGTTGTGCTCAGTTGCTAATTAAGTTCAATGAAGCATCGGAACAAAGAATCGTATCCTGCAGAGAATTCAATGGTATCTTCGAATCATTGGCGGGCGTTTGTTGTTGAGGCTTAAAGTTGTAGGAGACGGTGTTGTAGTGGACGCGATCCTTCGCGCGTCGTTGAAGTGGTTTCGCGTTCTTGGACGGCAGGTGCCGCTTTTACTGTAGTCACCACGCAGGAGAGATTTAATCTATGCAATACTGCCAAGTTGTATAGACAGGGTACAATTCATCTTTAGATAGATTGACATCATCTGTCGTAGCTAACTATTTTTCTTTGCTCGAGAGTTTCACTAGTCATCATTCACCTCAGACCAACTGCATCAACAGCTTCAGTGTTCAATTATTCCATTATCTCCTTTCCAAAGCGTGCCTCGCGGCATCGTATATGCAAATGCCGCTAATAGCAAAGGCAGACAACAGTCTCTGAGACGTACTCTATTTTGACTGGTCGAAGCCATAAAATGCATTAATCCATCAGGATGCATGCCAGCCTGATAAATCCAATAACCATCCCAAATCCCAAATATCCTAGAACCTCATAAACGCCATCAATGTATCTTGCTGTAAACACAAGCCCCAGTAATCCTCTCCCCACAAGTATTGCCTCCACTCAATCACTATCAGCGTCCGGATTCGCAATGTATAATCGTCCAGCGCTCATTGTCATTGTTCGGTCATCGACGCTTCCTCTTCTCCTCAACTCGTCTGGATTCTTGACGCTCTTTTCCCTAGTGACAGTAGCCTTCAGTAGACTGTTGCTTGCAAGTCTCGCAGCATCGCCAGACCCCAACTCTGCCACCCCGTCTGCCCGTTCCCCACTGCTTCCACTGCCCGTACTCCGAGCCCCATCCCCACTTCCATCAGTCGCAAAATAGTCTCTGGCCCGCAGATGGGTAGCAGGGACAGGAGTCTCTCCAGCCTCATCCTCTTGGATAGAATCCCGTCTTTCGCCCGGTGGCGAGTTCCCAGAACTCAGTCTGCCGTTCACAGAACTCGTAGATGTTCGAGAGTACGTGAGACCCCTCCTGCCACTGCCCACACTGCTTCTCCCGCTGCCCGACCGTTGGTGGTGTATCGTACTGTCCCCATCGTCGTCGCTGTCTTCTCCTTCCACTTCGCTAGCACTTAATCGCATGGGCACTCCTCCCACGCCGCCAACTAGATCCCCGGGACTGTAGCCCACTAGTGTTGCCTTTCCACCGTGTCGTATCTTTGCCGCGACCCTGTTACTGCCAGCCAGACTGGCATTCCCGCTTGTTGAGACCCGTCCAGCGTGGTTCTTTCCTCCGACCACCTCCAATGTAGCCCGCATCTTCGCCTGTCGCTGTGCAGCCAGTAAACGCGGATCTTCATGCTGAGCTCGATCGCACCAAACAGTTGCCTTCTGCTTTCGCATCAGGGCGACATAGCCAGTTGGCTGAGAGGCGCCATTAGATCGAGAGGAGGTGGACCGTCGCAGGTCTTGGGATGATGAGGAATTCCGTTGGGCCACGGGCCCGTTGCCACTGCTGGCGGTGGTGGAGAAGGTGTTTGTCGAGGGTGTTCGGCGAGAAGTGTAGGGATGAACCTGCATGTTGTTGGGATACAGCTGCTGCGGCTGCGGTTGCGTAGGGAAGGTATTCGAGGAGGTCGTTCGAGTCCGAGAGTGCCCGTAGAGGTCTGGCTGTAGCTGTTGAGGATGAGCAGCTTGGTAGCCAGCTGGCATGGGCTTCCTCCGCGGGATGTCGGCCATCATGTCTATATGTCTTTGTGACGGAAGACACTCCGTAAATTCAAGGTTTTTGTTGGCTACGTACGCTACCGAGGCACGCAATGTAATGGTAATAACTGCCTGCGACGAGGCACGATGGCTTGTTGTGCTTGGCCGATCTGAGGTAGTGCGCAGAGGCTAGATACAGTACCCGTAGTTCGGGTTGCTAGAAATGACGATGACCTGCCTACCGGTAGTGGTGGTGTGGTGGGAGTGGTGGGACGGGTTTGAGGTTGCGCAACTCGAGGATCCGTGGTGGTTGGTGTTTGCGGGATCAATTGAGAAGCAACAGCAAGTAGATGCAGTGGGTTGGGAGCTGCACAGTATTGTATGTGTCTTGTTTTTGAGAAGGAGGTGGTTTGGTCTGCGAGGTGAGACTGAGTGAGAGGAGTGAGAATTAAAATAATGATGACGGACGGCCCACTCGCGGTCCTGGTGGCCCACTCGACAAGTGATTATCCCAAACCCTTCGTGCCACTGCCACTGCCACTGCCACTGCCACCATACGAGATGCGTAGCACAGTACGAGGATGGGATTTATTAGCGGCAACCTAAAGGCAAGGAAGACTTCGCGATCAGCAATGCACTGGATGCCGACGACTACTATTATTACAGCATCTATCAAGGTATATGGCTGCGACATTGCACGCAGACGAGAATCAGTGCAGAACAAAGAGAAGATGAATACGTACGGGAAACCCGGCTGTTTTCGTTGAGTGGTCCTTGAGGCCGAGATGTCAAAGGAATTAAGATTATTGGGTGTTATTGGTGTTATTGTGGTTATTCCTCTTCGTCCCAACGTGACACTGTTGAGAATGAATAACAGCAAAACAGAAGATAAAGTCAATGTCACACTTAAACTCCTACAATGTTGACGCTTTTTCCCAGATCTCGAAATGGTGGTGTGGTGGGCTTGCTGCTAATAAACAAAAGGCGCCGTACCCCTCTTTCTCTTCGCTGATACGCTGCCTTTGCCCTGCACCTTTCTCTCTTGGGAGACTTCAGCTGAGAACGGTTTCTGCCCCGACAACGTGGTCCTCCCTTGACTGGTCCATTCGGAGACTTTCCTCAGCGCTCGATATTCTAAATGCGATAAGGAGATGTCGGTCGGAAACGCAAAAGTCATAGAATTCGTGGCACTTTACAATTGATGGGGGATTGTTGAAAGCTGCATGTCAAATCCTGTTATAAACTTCTATACTTGTAATACATTGGATGATTGCTATTTCTTCAACGTCACTTACTACAATGACTACTCTACCCCAAACCTACCGAGTATCCCTCGGCCTCGCATGATCTGATACCAGCTCTATCCCGGAGTACCAGCACTGAACAAGCTAGAGCCCTTCCAAGTCTACATCTAATTCCATACCCTTGACGCTCACATGCATCCATAGCACCGCGAGTATTGCCGGCGGCTCTTTCAACAACATACTCCACCACTCTAACTGGTCAGAGCATATCCGCGCTGACTTCATCTTCAAAGGTTGAAAACTCGTGTCCACTGTCTACCCCGTTTACACGCTGATCATTCCTTAGAGCTTCAAGTAGATGATTTTGAACCCAACATCTTGTCCGGGGAGGAGCATCAAAACTGCCGTCTACCACGCCATCCGAATGCAGGAAATACTGCGCGAAATACTGCGAGAAACCCTGAGTCCCCTTCTTTTTTCCTGTCGTAGCGCGCCTACCCCTCCATGAGTCCATGCAAATATCCAAATATCAACAGCGCTTATATCTCCACTTCCCAGCCACGAACTCAAACATCCGAACCGAACCGGAATTCGAGAGAATTGCATTTCTCATCGCTTCGTTCAAGTTAGCCAAGTCATACCTTATTCCAAACCACACCACTAATCTATCATTTTATCAACCTATTAATACGTTGATAGTCGATCTTCCTTCTTTGCTCGCTCGCTTTCCCGACTGTGAGCGAAGGAAGCTGAGAAGGAAGACCGACTATTACTCCAAATCTAATTCCAACTCCAAGAACAAAGACTCGTAGTTTCCTAGCTGCAAGCGTTAAATTTCTCTAATCCTTTTTCCTTGATTTATCGATTTTCAATCTCATTACCCCATCTCATGCGATTCCAGTATTGATCGGTCCTTCCCCAAACCTACCCTACCCCACCCTTATCTTGGCGCCTCAGCCGTACCTCCGCCTCGTACTTACTTGTACAGTACGCCGCATTTGAGAAAGTGAGGGGTGCATACTCCGTACATGTATGCATGTGAAATGCAAGCCAGTCACCAGTCAGTGCATAATCACGTTTCTTTCATCTGCAGTATGCACGATAACAAGATAGATAGGCGATGACAGTGCAAGCTGCAGGAAGTCGGTGTACGTGATTACTGTACAAGTTTTGCAGTGAGATTGTATGAAATGGCATGGGATGGACGGAAGGAAGCAAATAAGGATGGTACGTTGTATGGAGAGGGCTGAAGAGGGCTGAAGTAAAGGTGGAGTGGGTGGGGTGGATGGGCTGAGTGTGAGGTGAGAGTATGCCGCAAGGCCTGGAACACGTGGTGGCTTGATCGCGGCGCGGACGCGTTTGAATTATCTTTCCTCTGATGCTTTGATGTCTTCTAAATCTTTATGTGAAAACGATTTGATGCTTAAACTTTCAAAGAAGTCGCGATAGTTCGCGACTCGTCCATAGATTGCAGGCAGGTGATTACCTCCAATTCGCGATGAGACATAAACGAAGGAGAAGTGATGAGTCTCGCCTTCCTGTCTGGGGAGGTTCGCAAGTCAAGTAAAGGTGAGCGAGCGAGTGCTTTTTGATTGATCTTTATATTTATATATGGCTGCAGGATAATAAACAGACTTCTTCGTTAGATGGCCCAGCATTCGCTCCATATCAGGCGAGTAAATTCAGTATCTCTTCACTTCACAATTCTACTACCTGAAACTACCATGCATGCATTTTACTTCGTCTTATAACACGATCTTAGCACAAACTCTTTTGGATTGTCTGTCAGTTTGCATTTGCTGTCAATCAAAGCTTGCTGTCGCGATGTGATTTTCCTGATTGAAATTCTCATCTCGCTCGATCAGGATTGATCTTTAAGCATATGATAGTCAGTGACTAGCAGCTTAGATTCCATACAATAACCAGTTTTCAGAGCCGACTTCTCGCCTTTCGCCTTTAGAGGGAAGGACGCCATGTAATCTTTATGGTATGGGAGTTTCTGATTCGGTCCTGATTTGTGCAGCGCGCTGGCTCCTTTTTATATTTTAACGCTTCTACGGTTTCTCCTAATACCGAAAGATTTGGATTGCTTTTTCCATCCTTCGACACTTTGGAAAGATGCTAAAGCTTTAGCATAGATTATATGTAGTGGAAAAGTGTGACTCGGCTTCCTCAAGTACTTCTCATTTACTGTCTCTTCTACTCTAGTATATATATTACTTGAAATGTGGACTTGGTAAACAAGCAGTGAGAACCTGCTGGACATTGAGTATAAAGGGGTGTGGTTGCATTCTCTTACCACCTTGATCTCTACCCGTTTCTTAGCCTACGATCTCGAGCTTATGAAGAAGTGAATGAAAGCATACAGCATGCAGAGATATTCATTGATTATTCACGGGACTATTTGCTGTCAAGCGTAATTTCACGGTCGTTTCTACGTATCCGCATCTTTCATCGAGAGTTTTCATGTCTTTATAGGATTGTACGGTGGCCCATGGCATTGTCTGTACATCGAGCTCATCTCTACCTTAGAGATTGTGCGTCAGGTTATCTCGGAGGTCGTTCGACTCTTCTTCCAACGGATCAAGCTGGCATGCATGCGCTTTGGACTGTAGCCTTAACCATATCGTCTAAACCGCATCCTTATACTTATGCTCCTGGAATCCTGTTCGCCATCTTAAGCCTCACCTACCTTTAACAATTAACGTCTTGTCTCGAACATTCATTCCATTCATTTCATCTTCAAGGTTCAAATGGCGTTCAAGTATTTGAGCTTCTTTCAACTTCCACATCCACTTCTTGATCGTCGTCATTCTCAATGCTACAGATACCCAGACCCTATTCGAGCAGTGAATCAAGATATACACTCTCGTTGTCTTTCAATCGAGAGGGTCATTAGCTCCTGCTGGGGTGGCTTCGCCAATGCGGTGCAGGAAATACCATATTCACTTTCTTGCAATAGTCGGAAACCTTGACAGCGAAAAAGGTTCTTGACAGCAAATATACATTCGTTCTACGTCTATATATTAGGCTTAACTGCCCCCCTTATACGTTGGCTCTGAAGTGCTTATAGAACCCTACGACTTTGTCTAGAATCCAATGCCTATACTTGCTTCCAGATGAAGTCGATATCCGCGGCAGGGTGTTGTACTCTATTACAAGTAATAATTTCCTTAATTATAAGGAGTTATGTATCTTAGTGAAGTAACCTTAGCAGCTAGTTCTTCAGGGTAAATTTTATGCAATATACTTTTCTTCTACTATTCGAAAGAACTTGAATGCTGGTCTTCAAGGACATATTTTGTCATAGACTAGGATGGTTTTAAGAGCGCTTAATTCTTCTTGGACTGTTTTCGAAATCTTTATATTTGACTTTAAAAACGTTGAGAAAGGTATAAATTCTAGCATTCCTGCCTTAAGATCGATGTTATTTAGTATTATTTAGAAGGTGAAGGAAGAGAAGACACTCGCACATTAGTAGGGAGAACTAGCCCTTAAACATTTATTTTATTTTATTTTATTATACCCTGGTAAAATTCAATCAGCGTCTAAGAGGTTTCTCACTTAGGTTGTTTTTGGATAATGACCCGTACTTTGATTTCACATTCCTTTGTTGTCGAGGTAGTCTTTGCTGTCAAGTAACACAATGTCCTACTCTAAATCGCCTACCAAAACCATGCTAGGCTATCAACGAGTATTGCTTGAAATCTCTTTAACCTGAAAGAGAGACTCTTCTATTCGGCTGTCTGATAAATCCTTCGCCATGTCGTAATGGGAACGCTCCTTTTTCTCATAGTTTAGTCTTTTGTTGACCTGGGCCTCTTTTGTATTATTTGTAAATACTTGGCTCAAAGCTTAATGTCATTGCTAAGGTATGATAAGTTCGGCTATTGATAAAAATTTGGGGTCCGTATTTAGCAGTCAACCTGTGAATGTCTCATATGATATTGATTTCTAAAACTTCTCGATTCCCTTAAACATGTCCCCCGCGGCCCTACGCAAGCTCCAGGGCGTTGTCCATGTAGTGCCCAGCTGACGTAGTCTTACACGTCTTAAAAAGCTGTATTATTTAAGTGTTTTAAGTATTATATATAGAAGTAAAAGCCGCGGCGGAAGGTACTAGCGCAATCTAGGGGAAGGGGAGGGATAGAGAGACGAAGCTTAAGTAGGAGAGGAAAGTAACGCTGCGCCCTATAGAGAGAGGAAACACAATTACGCTGCAAGTATAATAACTAAGAACACGTGAAAAAACGCTCCTATTACTGCATCATTTGTGAGCCAATTAGATTTGTCCTCCTACTCTACTGCTGTTTTTCTTAGAACCAATCATTTTTGCCTAGCGTTAAAAAAGGACGCTATTTGGCATTTTTTGCCCGTACACCCTGTCAAAACCACCAAATCTGCCTTACATCCGGGGGTGAGAAAGTATACACTAGCGCTGGCAATAATGCTGCCAAGTACAATATCGGGTTTAGACATGGGCAGTCCTGAACTCTTCCCCAACAGCTTCCTCTGTGCCCTCAATTCTCCCCTGGGTACCACTCTTAGCGTTGCGCTTTCGCTCCTCAAGTCTTCTTTCATCCTCAGATCTATGGTCCCTAGTTTTATACAGAGCTGTGTCCGAATCTCCAGTCTCCCCTCCTAGAATATTGCCGCTCACGTTGTCATCAGACATGAATGGCATCTTCATATCGAAGACATGGGTAATGGCAGTGTATTGATGGTATCCGAGACGTGCGAGAGGTGCTGCTTTGAGAACATCAAAAAGCTGTAAATGTTAGAAGATGCTTCGCTGTGAATTGCGTTTAACTTACCCCATCTGGTGTAATGTACTCTCCCTTCACATGGATAGCAACCACACGCCCAATCACGATATCTGAGTGACCCACGAGAGAGTCACCCTGGATTCTAATCACTGAATGTGTCTTGCACTCGAAAGTGACAGGTGACTCCGCCACGCGAGGAGGCTTCACAATTCGACTTGGGGCTTTGGTTACACCAGCAATGGGAAACTCGTCATCCCAAGTCTCCAAAGAGGAGGCATTCATTGCATCTTTGGTATCGTACCTATGTTCCTATTAGCTGATTGGTTCCGCTTGAAACTTTTCGATACATACGTTGCCATATTCCAAACAAATTCCCCGGTCTCTCTTGCGTTGACCACCGAGTCCTTACTGCGGCGCTTATACACGGATTGATGGCCGATGAACATGATGGTCGGGGGATCAAAGGAGACATTGTTGAATTGACTGAAAGGGCCGAGATTGTCAAGTCCATCTTTGCTGGTGGTGCTGATCCATCCGATTGGGCGAGGAATAACGAAGCTTTTGAAAGGGTCGTGGGGGAGGCCGGATTTCTCCCCTTTTGCGGGTTCGTAAAAGATATCTGGGCGAGCCATTGTATCTGATGAACTTTGTGATTATTGTTAAAGGTGTAGTATAAGAATATGAAATTGTGGTATGTTGTTTTGGTTTTTTGACTGTCTTTTCTCGACCCCGCCCGCTTTCTTATACGCGTTGTAGTATAACGAATTGTGGGAATGTTGTCACCATCATATTTCGGACAGGGTGGGCCCGAGGCACCTGGCAACCATACGTCCATAAGAACTTGCTAGAGATCTTTGCCGTCCTACAAATCAAGTAATATGCATGGCCCATCTTACGACCGAAAGAATTCAGACACTACTGCCCCGCCCTGTGTAACCCCTTTCGACCCTTAAAATTTAAGCGAGGGGCTGATTACTGAACATTTTCATCTGCAGTTCAAGCCAAGACACTTCGAACTTCAAGGATCGTCCGCTATTAAAGATTTATATGCAGTGAGATTAATACACACACTGATAAGTAATCCCAAAACAAAAACGGATGATCGACGGGAATGAGACCTTGAGCCGAGGCCGCATATTTCGAACTTGCGGAGTTGATTGCTATTGAAGTCCAATTGCTTAGTAGAACGCTTCTATATAACACTATCAGAATGCCATAGCTACAGTCATTGTCGTGATTCAAGAAAATACCCACACACTTCGCAAAACAATTCTACTTTCGACATCTTATCCGAGCAGCATGGCAGCAACAATTTTCAAGCACACGGGCGACTTCGATGTTCATACAAAGAGCAACAGAGCACTTCGATTCATCCACAAATATTTTTCAGAAGTCGCTAGTAGCCTGAAGCTGAACTATCCCGATACCGAATACTACGCACCATCCGCTGTCTTCTTCGACACTAAAAACGTCACTCACACCGGTGCCAAAGAGATCAAGAAATGGATGCTGGAACTCTTCTTTCCTTTTGACAAACTCAGTCTCACGGGTATGAGCTTCTTCGTCGTTGACGAATCAACATCGGGGAAGAGTCTGTACACTGTGAATGCCGAGACGATGTTCAGCTTTTATGTGAAAGGTGATCCGGTGCCTATTTTGGTGCCGAGGCTTTTTGTGTTTGAAATCAAGGATGATGAAGATGGACAGGGTTGGGATAGATTACAGTTCTTTGATATCAAATTGTATTGGGATACGGCGTTGCTGGTTGAGGAGATCAAGAGACGAAAAGCTGCGACATGAAGAAGGAACTTGGTAGGGGACAACGATCAGGAGGCATCAAAGCTTTTCGGAGGTGATTGCTAAAGTTGTTTTGAAACTATGAGGTGCATTTTGAGAATTGATTAGAATTTCATGATTGACTTCGAAGTCGGGCCATGTATTTATTATTTGGGCATTGTGACCATTGTGATATGTGGTCTAGGGGGTCGTTCTGCTACTACTGCTATCTTTTGAACTTCAAAACATAATTTTCCATCATTTTATATGATAACAGAGGACGAGCAGGAGCAAACACATACGTACGGATACAAAAACACCGACATAAATTTTCATGACAGGCCTCTCACTTCTCAAAAAACACTGTTGCCCAAAACACTTTTGCCCTCAGAATGAACACTCCCATCCTTATCAATTATCTTCAACTCAACATACTGAAGCCCAAAAGGCGTGGGTCCAGTCAAAACCGACGTTCTATCAGGAAGTCTCCTGACAACTCTCCGCAGCGTAGGAATCAGAATCCCATCAAAATCCTGATAATCAAAACAATAATGACTAGCTACTCCCCCAAGAACATCAGTCTCATAATCCTCACGTCTCAGGAGAAAGTCTTTGCTGTCAAAATAGAACCTCTGGACTTTGGTATGCGCTGGAAAATCATCCGGGTGAACGACTTGCAGAACTCGCCACACTTCTCCACATTCCTCGTGGCTTTCCAGTTCGCTGACTTCGAATCCTGGGAGAGAGAATATGAAAGGCGCTGTGAGATAGTTGTATAATGCGTAGCTGGTGAAATATAGCAGATGCAGGTTATCCCACGGAGTTGACCTGATATGTCCTTTAAAGGCCGAACGAGGATTTGAGCGTTCTTGAAGCACGGTGCCGTCTGGAGATTCAATGGAATTGAATTGTGTGTTGAATATCCACCGATTCTCGGGGTTGCCCTCGAATCCTGTGATAATCGTCGAGGGTTCCCCATGAGTTGAGACTGTGATTGTTGGCCGTCGTGGTCCTGGATATCCTTTCAATTCGAGCATTCTTCCGTAAAAGTTCCATGTGAGTTGAATCTTTTCGGTACGGTTCCAACGCTCCAGTCCTCCGTGGGCTTTCAAGACTGCTGCTAGAAGATCTTGACTGGGACCCATATTAATATTATACTTTGTAATTTAACACTCTACACTTACCCATCATTGAGTGTAGTCATTCTGCTGATGTTTCATTTGAATGGGATTCACTTTCGTGCTATGGGTTGAAATGAAATAGACAAAGTAACTTCACTTTAAAGGTCAGGTCACGCGGCGTGATTAATATCGGCATTCCGATTTCGAACCGCTTTTGTAATCACGTTAGAGGCAGCGGTTTGGTCCTCAAATTATGTTCATTCTGTGATTCCACATGTCGAAAATTGAAAGGGTTGAGCTTGTCTATGAAGTTGACTGCCGAGCCGAAGCACATAAATGATTACTATTCATGGCAACGTCTCCAAGAAGAAGTCATCGGTCCCCGAAAAGAAACAAATAGTTTTTCTGTAGACATGATTAGAAGAACGCTGTGAAGTCGAAATTTTCCGACTGTCCACTTATCATAGTAATTGCTCACTACTGGATCCGTACGGAGCTGAGATCCATGTAGCAAGCGTACCTATACATATGCAAGTATATTGTCTCACTGCAGATGAGTTATTAATCAGTGCTTCATACTAAACCCAGTTGCAATATTACTATATTAGGAATATGTTCCCTTCATCGAGATTCAGTTGATGTAACCATATCAAAAGCATTGTGAATTACTCTCTCTTCCAACTTCAAACAATAATGTCACTAACCTCGATTCTCGTTCTTGGCCCTACTGGCGGGTTCGGCCAATTCGTTCTCAACGAACTCATTAGACGCAAAACCGAATTCAAGAGAATCGCCGCTTTCGTTGATAGAACGCGTGAGCATTCAAGGGCAAAGTCTAACTTACTTGAAACTTTCGCCACGAAAGGGGTTGAGTTGGTAAAAGGGTCTCCAACAGAATCGGCTGTTTATCAGGGTAAGGTTTCTGAATGATCATCTTCCAGTAATTACCAAGCTGATTTTATCGCAGGCTTCGATGTAGTGATAGCCATCCTTGGCAATCATGCCATCAGAAACCAACTCGCGCAAATAGATGCAGCGGTTGCGGCAGGAGTGCGGCATTGGTATCCCTCGGAATTCGGTGCCGATCTTACGGTCACAGGAAATTGGGAAGAGCGTTACTATCGCGACAAGGTCATTACCAGAAACTACCTTCAGCAGAAAGCTGCTGAGGTGGAGGGGTTTGGGTACACGTATGTTATTTACGGCCGGTTTACCGAGTGGGCTCCGCTGCCGTATTTTGGAATTTACCCAAAACAAGGGAAAGCAAATATCGTGGGCTCGCCAGATATGTTACAAAGCCTTACACCTGCGAAAATGTAAGTTCTTCAGTGCAACATAACCAAGAGGCGCTTCACAGGTGTTAATTAGTATACAGTGCCGCAAGCTATCTTGTAGCAACACTTCTTGTAGCACCTACAGAATCGGAGCGAACTTTCAAGTTTGTAGGAGGGAACTACTCATGGACTACGATATTTGAGACTTTGGGTAAGGTTCAAGGGGCGACATACGATGTCAAGTACAGGCCTGTAGATGAAGCTAGGGATAAACAAAAGAAGGTACAGTGCTCTTTCCTTTCTCATATAAGAAGTACTCAACATCAAATAGGCAATCGAGATCGGTGACGTAGATCTTGAACTTGCATGCTCGCACCAGGTCATTCAAGGAACAGGGAGAACTCTAGTTCCAGCTCCGTATGATAATGACAAGTTCCCAGATATTGTTCCCACAGGTTTAGAGACGACATTTAGGAAAATGTTTGAGGATGAAAATATGCGGACTACTCTAGGACTCAATAGCCTCTTCTCTGAAGTTGTTTAGGGAACAATAAATGCACTAGCATTTGCCCGGCATGTAGAAATTATCAATATGGCAAGACCGCCGTCACCGCTGACACGTCAGCAGCGCTGTTCACGAGTTCATATCTCTGCAAGATGTTTTATCAGGCTCGAAACCTACGTGATATATACCGTGCAAATAAATGGGTAAGGTAAAAGAAAGGAGGCTTTCCCCTGATAAAACATTCGAGAACAAGGTCCCTTAAAAGACCGCGGTTTATAGTAATCAGATTGGATAAAGTCTAGTGCTTATTTAAGAAATTGCTATTGGCAAAGGCCGAAAGAATATTTTAAAAAGTTTAGGTGTAAGAGCGCGTGACTACACATTGCGGGACTTGGGCCTAGCCTAGTAAGAAGTTCAGAAGAACGAGATATAATGCTCACTCCCATATTTTGCGTCACCTGGTCGCTCTAAAGTTTGGCCGTTTATTCCCCCCATTTTATTCTTGCCGCTTCTTGGGCCCGATTCGGTACAGCACTCCAGATGATCACTGCAGTCAGCTCTTCGTTGATGGTATGATGCATTCTGGGGAATGCTAAAGGCGGCACAATAATAGAACGGTCGGCCGCTCGCAAATCGACCTGCGGTTTGGCTCACACGTCTCTTCTGTGGAAGTGTTTTGGTAGGAAGTAAGGTAGAAGGCTATATGCATATGGGTTGAGCTGAAGCTTATATCCCTATATCATATGCCATTATTGCGGAAACATCTTGCTTCGCATATATAATTAATGGTTCGCAAAGTCGTCTGTCGAAGAATGATGTCTTATTTGTCAGTCTTATGCGACGTTTACGAGAATAGCCGCAGCTAAAGACTCGGATGGAAGTGGCACGGTTCACGGTGTTTCGGCTCGCGCCTACTCCGCGTGTATTTTGGGCTACCAGTCTCCCCAATGGCCCATAGCCCGCCAGGCCCTCACAAGAAGCAAGCATAAGGTACCTACCTTCCTTACCTATAGGCATCCGCATCCAACGTCAGCACTATGATAACAAATCATACAGCGCTAGTCTCGGGATCTTGCGGTACCGACAAGCCTTGTCGGCATTGACCCAAAATCTAGGCCGTGCTTCTTCTCCAAGAGTCAGCACATTTCTTCAGTCTACCAGTTTCTTCACCACCAACACGATCCTGCGCGAGGAAATGGTCCTGTGACTGTACGAGGCATATAATCTGTAAACCCATACGAACTAATGGATATGAGGTTGATGCTCTAATTTCCTCTCCTCTCTTTCTTTCTCTCATAACACTTTTCATGTGGGTCGTTAGGCACGGAACAAATTTCACTTTCAATAGAGACTTCGTTCGGTCAGCAAGGCCTGCATCAGGGTTCAGCACATAGTTAGTGTTAACGTGGATCACGATTCAAATCTAATTCCCCTTACAAAGAAGCATACCTACGTAGAAGGTGGGGTATGAACAAGAAATACGCTAAGAAAGAAAGAAAGAAAGAAAGTTCTTCGAACCTTTTCGCGATTCGCGTGATCAAGTACAGAATCTTTTTTTTTATGTATATTTCAAATCGAGGTGTAATGATGTTTCAGAGAGGAACAGTCTTCTAAGCAGGGCGTTTCTTCAGTCACAAGTGCTCTCAAATATCGTGGAGCATCGGCCGAAAGCCTGGGTGGTAGAATTCCATTGGCTCAGCAAACGCGGCCGATCCCAGCCGGGATTTTGACACGTTACTAGTGCTGATTCCAACAAATGCCTTCTCTATTTCTATTCTTGGCACTTCCCCAGAATAGCCAAAGACCAAGTGGCAGTGCCGCGCTTCCCGCGTGAAGAACCGCTAGCAGCATATCTCATCTGAATGCTGATTCGTCAAAACCATATTAGTCAAGCAGCAATGGAAGACTCAGCATCAGCACCGCCAGCCTTACGGCTCTCGGGTGGGATGATCAAAGCCAGTCAGTGCAGCCTCCATACGGCTGGGACTCTATGTTTCCAGAGTTGGAAACCTGTATAAAGACGGACGTGAAGCCGCTGAACATATTTTTTCGCTCCTCATCCCAACAGCATCATCATCTCCAGTCAAGCAACAACTTTCCACATTTGCTTTCTTAATTCGCATTTCCTATCTTCTATTTCTTTTGAAAAATCTAAAACCAACAAAAACATATCAAAATGCGTTCTGTTTCTGCAGCAGCTTTGGTTTTCTCTTGCGTTGCTTCAATAGCTTCTGCCGCTCCCACTTTTACTTTCAATAACGACCCCTTGCACAATGGCTTCCCAAACCCAAGTGCCGATCAACTCACCACGATCGAAAAAGCAGCCCACGGAAGTCTTCCTATTGCTGCTGCTGCTGCCAAGAATGCTACTTCGAAAGCTCCCAGCGCCGATTCGGTAAATTTGATTCTGTCCATGATGTCCGCGTCTGGGAGCCGAGCCTTTGAATAATATCTTGGCTTGGTTCTTCGGGTCCTGACCATAGATAAAGCTCATGCTAACTTTTCATAGTTGACCTCTTTGCGTTTCATTGCCTTCAACGAGCTCTTCGAGGTTGCATTCTTTACCTCGCTTATCAACAACATCACAACAGGTGTGGATGGCTTCAAGATCAGCAATGCGACAACACAAAAGCTTCTTCTGGATGACTTGACTGCCATTCAGGCTCAAGAGGAGCTTCACGCGCTGAACGCCAATGGTGCACTCAAAGCAAACAAACAGGACCCTATCCAGCCTTGCCAATATGTCTTCCCTACAACCAACTTAGAGGATGCCATCGCGCTTGCGTCCAAGTTCACAGACATCGTTCTTGCTACCCTGCCAGATGTTCAAACAAGGTTTGCAGAGAACGGTGATAATGGTCTTATTAGAGGTGTTGGCTCAGGTAAGCAATATCACTTCTCCCTTGCCGTCACTTGAGACTAATCTCCTCTCCAGTTATTGGCCAAGAGGGCGAGCAAAATGGATTCTTCCGCCAATTCGGGAAGGGCAAGATCCCCAGCGCCCTTCCTTTCTTGACTGCCGGTACTCGAAACTTCGCTTTCTCAGCCCTGAACCAGAACTTCATCGCCCCAGGCACCTGCCCCAACCTCAAGGACATCACTGATGACAAAGATATTGCAATCTTCGCCCCACTTGCTGTGGAGACTGATGGTGGCAACCTCGAGCCCCAGACCCAGAACGTCAAATTCAGCTTCGCGGTAAAAGAGGTCAAATCTGAGTGGAAGGGGACCAACAGTGACTGGTCGGGCCTTTCTCTCGTATACATCAACCAACAGAATGCCCCGGTATCCGAGAAGTTCATGAACGTCCAACTTACCGAAGGGACACAGGGCATTATAATCACCTTCGAGGCCTGCTTCCCGTTCGATGGCGTTGGTTTCGGTAATGGTCTGACGCTCGCAGCTGTGGTTCCCTCCAGCAGTGACATCTCCAGCGTGGTAACCGTTTCGGCGGCTACTCTCGCAGGCCCTGGCCTGATCGAGGTGAACTAGATGGTTTCAAAAGACGTAATGATTGCATGGATGATCTAGACTTGCGGGCGTGGAGCTGGCTTTGCTTTTGGGTTATGGTTGGCGCGGGCATTGTCTTGGAAGTTGCATTTTCTTCTATTGAATTTTAATCACTTACACAAACGAATAAACCCCGGCTGCAAAGCCGGTATTGCATGCGAACTATGCCCCTAACAATTCCAGAAGCGTGAAAATGAATGACGGCTACAGAATTACCCCTGAACCACTTTTGAGAGCAAAAGAAATCTGCCTCTGATCTCTTTTGCTGCCGTTTAAGAGATACAGCCAGTAAAGAGGATCTGCTAGAATATTCCTAGGTAGAATATCTCAAAAAGCCTCGAGACCGTTGACCTAGAAAACCAATATAAGTCCCTTGTGCTTGGCGACAAAAGCCCCCCGCCGCCGAAGACCTCGGTTCCGGCAAAACATACAGTAACCTTGCCATCCATCACATCAACCAACACCTTTCCAAATCCCGTCATGATACACTTTCTATACACTCTGAATTGGATAACCTAACATCAGTATCAATATGCCATCTCCACCTCCACTAAGCGGCCTCCGCGTCCTCGAATTCGCCGGCCTAGCCCCAGGCACGTTTTACCCCTCCTTTTCAACAGAGCTTCAACTAACACTCCTACCCAGGACCCTTCGCAGGCCTCCTCCTCGCCGACAATGGCGCCTCAGTCCTGCGCGTCGACCGCAGCACAACCGCACCCAACCCAGCACCGACCGCGGACCTCCTCACGCGACATAAAGCCTCTATAGCCGTGGACCTGAAAGCGCCCGCGTCCATTGCGTTCATCAAGGCCCTGCTGCCTTCCACAGACATTGTCATTGATCCGTTCCGACCCGGCGTGCTGGAGAAGCTGGGGCTGGGCCCTGATGTCCTGTTGGGTATTAATCCGAGGATTGTTCTTGCGCGTATGACGGGCTTTAGGAGGGATGGGAAATATAAGGATATGGCGGGTCACGATATAAACTACCTTGCTGTATCTGGGGCTCTGTCCTTGCTCGGGCGAAAGCACGAGAAGCCTATGCCTCCGGCCAATATATTGGGGGATTTTGCTGGGGGTGGAGCAACGCTGTTCCAGGGGATCTTGCTAGCGTTGCTTGAGAGGGGGAAGAGTGGAAAGGGGCAGGTTGTGGAGGCGAATATGGTGGATGGGAGTTCGTATCTTGCTACATTTCCCCGGATGTTGATGGGGACGCCGATGTGGAACCGGCCTAGGGGGGAGAATCTGCTGGATGGGGGGAGTCCGTTCTATGATACTTATGAGACGAAAGATGGGAAGTATATGGCTGTTGGAGCTTTAGAACCCCAGTTTTTCAAGGAGTTGGTTCGGGGATTGGGACTAGAGGGCAAGGGTATTGAGAAGAGTAGGGATGATAGGAATACCTGGCCTGCGTTGAAAGAGACGTTTACACAGATTTTTAAGAGCAGGACGCGAGCCAAGTGGGAGAAGGTGTTTGATGGGACGGATGCGTGTTGTACGCCCGTTTTCGATTATCACGAGCTGCGCAAAGATGCTAGTAAAGAAGGAGACCAAAGACCAGCTGTCACGCTCCGAGGATCACCAGGTCTTGCGGTCTCCCCCGGTTCAGCATCGCGAGACCCGTCGACCGGCCAGGGATCCGGCATCAAAGGGGGAGGCTATACAGGAACAACTTTGTCCGCCGGCCAAGGAGGAGAAGAGGCTTTGGAAGAATGGCTAGGCTGGAAACGTGGAAAGGATTTCGAGGTAGAGAATGGAGGGTTGGTGAAGAAAGCATCTTCGAAATTATGATCGAGACCATTGCTATCTATCCGAATCCATGCTCTTGTCCCCTTTTCCATATCCATATCTTGTTCTTTTCATACCTTTTTCTTTCCAAACAAAATTATCAAGTAGCCATCCCATCTATAGACGCCCAAAGCTATGCAGTCTCCCAGACACCGACAGTGGAGAAGTACCCAGTCCTTGCACGCTCCTTATTATATCCCATTTCCAATTCGCCTTCTCCAGCGCCGTTTACCTTCCAAATTTCCTCGCATCTCTTCGCGTCTTTCTTGAATTTATTGTGGATCAAAAGTCAAGAGCTTCTAGAGGCCTCGTTAGTCTTTTCCCTACTACTATTCTCTAACATGTGAAAGTCTCAAAACCTTACGTTTCAGACTGCTACTCTCTCACACCAATCAACGTAACGCTTCATGAAGGACTCGGGGGCGGTGGCCCAGGGGGAGAAGGCGGATCTCCTCGCGACATATCTCTCGGCAGGCTGGTCTGGATAGAAAGGTGTGTTCTCGGTGATTTTCGGGGGCAATATCGTTGCTTTGAGTGTTTCCCACAGACAGAAGATTCTCTCGTGACACAGTCATTCTTATCTTCCTCTATTTCCTCCCTTCTCGTATATTCCCAAGAAAATAAAATGACAAAGGTTCTATACTGAGACTGTATGACGCCCCAGCGCTCGGTTATGCGTAGTTGGGACGAAAAAAGCAACTCGGGGCAAGCCACTCGGAGAATAAGGGTGCAATGAGAAGGCAGCAAGGAGGTAGTGTATGTATCGGAGGATTTTCTGTCCCAGAAGCGATCGTGATTTGATGCGAAAGAGAAAGACGATGAAACGTAAAACTCTTTTCTTTTCTAGATCCCCCAATCTACTCACCGCCATTATATACACAGAATCAAGAACAGCAACGCAAATGCAATGTCTCTCTACATGCGAGTATGATTCGGCGTAACGCGACTCCACACCACTGGTTCGTGCTTGCTGTGCCTTGCCTTGCCTTTGAGATTGCATCGCCATCGCCATCGCGATATCATGCCATGCCATGCCATGCCATGCTGGAACCCAGAAAAACCCGTCGCACTGTCCTCCATGGTGGTGCGAACAACGGGAAACGAACAGACAGCTTGATAGATAGTGGCCAGCCACTTGGCAACCGGGCAGACGCCTCACCCTACAACCTGCCTCGAAGACTTCCTTGCCTTCCCTTGCCTTCCCTTCCCTTCCCCTCATCAACGCTGCCGTGTCCCAACATCCCACAACCCACACCCACATCCACAAAGCAAGCAAAAACCAACACGCAGTTACAAGAAAAGGAAAAAAAGAAAGCAAAAAAAACCTACGCGCGGGAACGCACAGCGGCGGGTAGCGCAAGCACAAGGCTGGCCAGCGCGTCAAGTCCTGCCACAAGCGCACTCGTGTACCCGTGGTGGGGACAAGAAATCCACGCACCCGGGTCGCAACTGACAGGGACAGTGACAGTGACAGCGTGGCACTTTTCCAGAAAAAGGCGGTGGGCGAAACTTTCCGGGGCGGCGAATCAGCAAAAAGGCGCGGGGGGCCGTTCGGAGAAAATCTAGATCGGCGTGTTACGAAGATTGGAGATGGAAAAAAGTCGAGATCCGGGTACGGGGCACACCCATCGCTGTGCTGGCCGTTGCACCGAACCTTGATGATACCACACCTTTGCGCATCTTGTACTTTTGTCAAATCAAAGCCCCGGCTTGGCGGCGAGTGGCAGTGTGGGGAAATGTCAAGTATTGGCTTGGCTTGGGGAAGTAGGAACGGGTAGTCTCTTGCACTATCTAGTATGTCTGGTTTGAAGGCAGTAGAGAAACGGGAAAAGAACAGAACCATACAACTCTCGCTATCAGAGCCAATTCGCCATATGCCCCCCATCCAGGATACACCGCCCCCAATCCCCGTACGCTCATCACCCTCACCGTTCATCATGTATTCCACGTCATTAACAAGCGGCCAGAAGAGGTATCGTATAAAAAAATGCTGGATAAGTGTCTGGGGTGACAACATTAGTATGCTGTGCAGTCAACTTCTTCCGAGCTGCGTCATCCGAGTTTCCTCACTGGTCCTCGATGTCGTTCTCATTCGAGATCCAATTCGAATCGCCCCTTATTGTACTTGGCTAACGATTTCGCTGGCACGTGATAGTGATTCAACCATTTGCTGACATTCCTTTCTCCGGCGGACAGTGTAATCGCTCTCCTTGAGAAGATCATCTAACGAATCGGTTCTATACATGTTCTCGAGGAGTTCTCGTTGCATCTCATCCTTTGTGAATCTATGTTTTGTCAGCAGGCTGAATGAGCTGTGGTTCCTAATTACTCACTGGACGAGGTTCAACATAATTGCTTTTGGTACCATGTCAATCATAGTCCTCCTCACGATGTTGTAGTATGAGTTGATAAGGAGTTCTATCTTTGTTAGCATATATTTCAAAATGGGGGCAAGGTGAATTACTGATGACTTCAACCTCAATCCCTTCCCTCTCTGACAAATGACCAGATGCTTTCAGAGAAGGCGGCGGTGCTTCCATGGAAGCCATCTTCTTCTTATTTCTCGAGGCAAAGAAACTCCCGAAGAAGCCTCCGTTCTGATCGTTCATAGGATCTATGGTTGGGCTGGCCGCGCGCGCTGGAGTTGCTGAAGCAGGCATGGGCTTTCCCGTCTTAGGGTCGACCTGGACTGGCTTTGCCGAGGAATGCTTCTCATTGACAATCGCCATAGCTCTGTGGCCATTCAAGAAATCGGGATGTCCGGTATTAATGTAGCAGGCTTCCATGGCAACCAGATCTTTGACTAACTTGTTTGTTGGGTCCATAACTTTCTTGAAGAAGCTTATGACAACTGCGTGGAATTTCTCCTTCAATCCGGGATATCGTCTGAAGAATTGCTTGTTGAGCAGTTGAGCGAGGATTCGAACAAGCTCGTCATAGACCAAAGACACACACTTCAGACTGGGGTCTTCTAAACGCTTGATTTGTTGCTTAACGATGAGTTCAAACGCAGTGGTGCCGACGAAAAGAGCGGGCGAAGATCCAGAGGAGTTGTAAAGGATGGTCCTAATGTCCATATCTCTGACTTGATCGAAGGGTTCCACAGCTTTAACACCGTTGGAGTAGAGCTCGTGGAAAACAAAACTGATTCTGGCACCTCCAGAAAGCTCGACGCTCGAGAGCTCCGTGCTGTTTCCCTCCAGAACTGTCCTCCACTCGTTTGAGAATTCCGTGATGATATTAAGAACGATGTTTGCGCTGTTTCCAAGCACCGAATCACCCAAACCTTGAAGTTCTGTCGTATATTTCAGCAATGAGGCTGATATACGTGCTTTAATATCTGGTAGCGTTTGCTTAATGTGCATCATCAAGATGAGGTTCAGCTTCCTCGCCAAATATGGAGTTCCGCAGTAGGAGCTCTTATTACGGTACGCCTTGTGGTTGTCAAAGAAGTTCTTCTCGTTTTCCAGCGCTGCTGTGATTGCCTTTTTGTTGTCGATATCTCTCTGCCCACGGTTGACAACTGGAACGTATCCTAATCGTAGGGGGATGATTCGGCCAGCCAAGATATCTACCACGTCGGTACCGTCGTCCATCAGATCGACTTTTGTTAGAACACCGATTGTTCTTTGACCCTCAGGGTCGACTTCTCGTGCAAGCTTCAATCCATCAGAGTTGGCCAAATCAGTGTTCGCTCCAGTAACCGCAAGAATGATCGCGTTCGGCTTGCTGATTTGCTTCAGCACCATCTCCTTGATTTGCCTCTCAATATCTCTAGGTTGGTCTCCAACTGGTACTTTGGTGAGACCGGGCAGATCGACGAGGGTAAGGGTAAGGACGTTCGGGGAGTATATTCGCAGGTTGATGGGCGCGGGAGAGATGCCCTGGTTGCGACCAGTCTTTGCCTCGGTCTCCTTGACAATCTCATCTCGAATCTTGTTGAAGTCGTAAAATTTCTGGCCAGGGATATGTAGAAACTCGCCCCATTCATCAACGTTTGCCTCCTTATCGGTCCCGTTAGATATCTCATCCTCCGTTCCATTTGTCTGCGTCCCCGCCGCACGGTTGATAAGTTGGAGGACGAGTGGCCGTCTGGTCACAATACCGGTGCCTCGAGGTAAACTATGTCTTTGTGTTAGTACTAGCCCCTGTATACCAGAACATGAGACAGTTGTACAAGTCTCTTCCCACTATGTTTTCCAGCACGGAACTCTTTCCACTCGACTGACTCCCGACCACGACTATTTGGGGAAGATCGATAGGGTTCTGAACACCGACGGTGGTGAATACATCCTGAAGCTTATTGACCAGCCTGCAGAGTGTGTTAGCAGGGGAGCGCAAAGGGGAGGGCATTCAGGGGATCTAACGTTATGAGTGACGGATCCGAAATACCGCCTTGCGCGGACGCGGATACGGACATGATGGTAGAGGTGTATCTGTGAGGAATTTTGCTCGATGTGGTGTATATGAGGTTGTAAAGTGGTCTACTCGCGGTAGCAATATGTGAGGTTTAATGAGGAGGAGGTGGTTGAGTAGATTGTCTCGTCTCTCTCAATTTCAGGAGGCTACGCAACTGAGCTTGGCGTCGATTTGTATCTGTGGCTTGAGTTGACACGACACAGGGATCAGCTGCACTGCCACAGTCGAGACCAATCTTCAAATATTTCCACTCTTGAGTTGGGGTTCCGAATGTTTGCAAGTAATCTTCACAAAGGGTACAGTATCTTTGGTGATTATTTAGACCTTGAGTGAGTCGCTCTTCCTATATGTAATAAGTTTGTATGATTCAAGTCTCAAGCTTTATATCTAGTGTCCGTGACTGAAGCCAGCCCCCATTCACTCCCGAGTCCTCTCTGTATTGGATAATTGCAAATGCAGTCTTGACTCGTCATTCGATAGCTGATTCTGAGTTCAGTCCATTTTGTTCGCTCCAGGCAACTTCAAAACATATCACTTGACCTCGTAGCCTCACAGTTGAGCTTACGATTCAACACGCGTCTTGCCTTCAGGCTACTACCTAGGTACTTAAAGCTACCTAAGCACGTGAGGAACCTCACTACAGCCCCCTTTTGCTTCGACTTACGCTCGCTACCTAGATACCCCTGAGAAGCTGCGTTTAGCCGTTCGGGTCATCCTATTCCAATCCCGAGAATTGACCTGGAACGCAAGTCACGTTCATACCCTCAGCTATCAAGCCCAACCTTCAGTCATCATGTCCAAAACAATAACAGTAATCGGTTCACTTAATACCGACTTGGTTACACTCACTCCTCGGGTCCCCTCAGGGGGTGAGACCATGACTGCTACTTCGTTTAGCACGGGGCCTGGTGGTAAAGGTGCAAACCGTAAGTACAATTCCCTTTATAAACCTCCCTTTTAAAACCCATTTTCCTTCTCAGGACACAAGCTCATTCCCCAATCCCTTCTTCCAAAATCCCCTATTAACCTATCCCCCACCCAGAAGCCGTAGCATGCGCACGTCTCTCCCGCCCAAACCCCACCGCCCCCTCCTCCATCACAGTCCGCATGCTCGGCTGCGTCGGCGCCGATGAATTCGGCCCCTCGCTCACCACATCCCTCCAAGCTTCCCTCATCGACACCTCATCCATCACCGTCGCCGAAGGCCAGTCCACGGGCGTAGCCGTAATCCTCGTCGAAGAAAGCACCGGCGAGAACCGCATCCTTCTCTCGCCCGGCGCAAACCACTCTCTGCTCCCCTCCTCATTTACCTCTGTTTCTTCTCTCGGCGTGCCGAAACCGGATCTGGTGATCCTGCAGCTGGAGATCCCACTCGAGACTGTGTTGCAGATTATCAAGACGGCGAAAGAAGCGGGTGTGGATGTGTTGCTTAATCCGGCACCTGCTGTTAAGTTGCCCGAAGAAGTTTTCAAGGGACTGGGACATCTGATTGTCAATGAATCTGAAGCTGCAATCTTGACATTCCGCTCTGTTGCCGATGTTGAAGCTGACGGCTTTGATTGGAATGTCGTTACGTCTGAGTTCCTGTCTAAAGGCGTGAAGAACGTTATCGTTACATTAGGAGCAAAAGGAGCTTTCTTTCAGAGTTCGGGGATGGAAAGAGGAATCTCCGTAAAAGCGGAGAAAGTAAAGAAGGTTGTCGATACAACAGCGGCAGGTGATACGTTTGTCGGTGCGTATGCAGTAAGTGTGGTGCGGAAGGGGGGCGAAGTGGGGGAGGAGGATGTAAAGGGCGCTTGTAGAGCTGCAGGAAGGACCGTGGAGAAACAGGGAGCGCAGAGTGCGATCCCTTGGGCTGATGAAGTGTAGTGGTCATTATATGTAAAAGTTCGTCTTAATTTGTTCAAAAGGAGTAGCATTCGCTTGCTCTACATACACTGTCCCTTTCCTCGCTCCGCCTAAATGCCATTCGTTCTACTCGCACTACCTGCCTCGTGTCTAAACAACCATACGAGAGAGAAAAAACTCCAGTCCGCTTGCATTCAATCATTGCCCCAACACCATAGATAAATGCTCCTATCAGAATATGCAGGAAATCCAGTCTTGCCTAACCTTTGCGCCGATGTATCAATCATGCCATGCTGCTCAAAAGTGTTCGTGGGCTATTTACTACCAGCCGTTAGATTCTGGTCGTGAAACTTTGGGAGTGTGGAGGGCGGTGCCTTCGTTGGACCATCTGGGAAGCTTGTCAGTAAAACTTTGGGATTGGTGTGGCAGGGCGTGGCTTACATTCGGACTTTCTCGTCGTCGCCGCATGAGGCGAACATGCATGGATTTGTTGGGTTCCAGGATACGGCACTGCAGCACCCCCCAGGATGACCGTCGAGCTCTTTAATCAGTTGGCCGTTCTCTCGGTGCCATATGTACACTTTGCCATCTGAAACAAGTCAGTATTAACTGCAAGACAGCTAGAAACCGCAACATACCAGCACTCCCGGTAGTCACAAAGCTCTCATTAGCACCACCATAGGTGGCCCTGATGACATCTTCCCCACCTTGATTCCCAGCTTTGAATACTTGGATAGGCCCCTCTGCCTGTCTCTCCAGATCTAAGATCTGAGCTTCGCCATCCTTCATGTTGACTAATAAAGACCGCGAATCTTGACTTATGGATACTGATCTTAATCGAGATTTCATCTTCATCTCAAACACAGGCTCTCGTGTTATGAAATTATAGCCATAAATATGTGTGTCGTGATCCATGGCAACCAACCAGCGTCCATTTGGAGTAATGGCAATATCTTGTATTCGATGATTTCGCCCCCAGTCGTAGACTTCTTCTCCGTTGAGATCGTACTGGCATAAATTACGCTCATTTGCAAGACATCCAACCACAAATGTCTGCCCATCTGGAGCCCAGGCACAACTAGTGGAGGGCTCCCCGAAGCGAGGTATCACAGCTTTAATTGTGCCGGACTGGATAAAGGGGTCAGCGATCATCAAAGACGATTCATCCCCCGACACTTACATTAACATCCCATAAGCGAGCCTTCCTGTCTTGTGAGCATGTAACCATCATTGAATCATCTGGGCTCCAGGCAAAAGATGCGACGCCTTCTTCGTGGTCCGAGAGAACACGCTGGACTTCAAATGACCCTACAGCATATATTATGACAGAACCGTCTCCGCCACAGCTTGCTAATCGCGAGCCATCATTGGAGAATCTCACTAGCCACACTTGACTGGCATGCTTAGTGAGCTCAAGAACAGGCTGCATAGGAAAGTTCGTGGCGTCGCACTCGTGGTCTTGGTATAATGATGGAGAGGCCGCTGTGTTATGATATAAACAGCTCGATATCTGATTTCGTTTTACTTGGTCCAGTAATACAGCCAGTCGACGCTCAGGTAACATGACTGAGGGGGATATACATTCTAGATGTTGTCAGTATTTACATTTTATCTAGGTCAGGAAACTCACTTGAAAGTTCTGAAAGAAGGGTATGTCGTGATTCGCCTTGCGCACCGTCCCATCCTGCCTTGGTTTTGAGATCCTCGGTAGATTGGCACATTAGTAGGCTGTTTAAGTTAGTATATTCTGACTATTTGTTATGTATGATAACCTACCTTGAGAGCTGGTGGAGTCTGGCAACATCCTGGTACAAGGGCGTCAACTCTAATCGCAGAACCGCTAAAGCTCTCCCAGTTTCTTGCTGTTCCAATAACTCCAGAAATTTTTGCTGTCTTAACCCAAAGCGCATAGCGTTCTTGTCCATGTTATCTTGCAAAGCCAGGCCATTTCCATTGATACTGACACCGCCGCCTTCTGTTGAGCGCCCGAATAGCAAGTCCTCGGCCTCAGCCCAACCACCCTGTAAGACCGCGGTTCGAAAGGCTGCAACAGAAGGATTCTCGAGATCGTATCCACTTTCTTGGCTCAGATTTAAAGCACTGCCATCATATCCCAAGTCGGTCAAAGCTTGTATTAAAATCCTTGTAACTTCTTCTCGGTCGTGTCCAAAATATGATGGTCTCGGCTTGCCATTTCCGGTCGAGTGCCCATTTGTATTCGAGGAGCCATTCATGGCTACGGGAGATTTTCGCATTCCATTTGCAGAATTCGAGACTGCGGCCTTATGTAGAGGGGATGACCCTGATCCGTTTGAGAACGGCCTCGAAGTACCATTGGAACTGCTACTCTCGCCTTCTGCTCGCATTCTAGAACCCTGTCGTCTTCTCTTTGGTCGGTGCTCGTTCTCAGCCTGGTGTTCATCCACCGATCCCGTAGGATTCTCGTGAATGCCTGGCTGGACTTCCGAAGTTGGAGAGGACTCTCGCCGGCGACGGCCGAGGATCTGGGACGAAGGGGATATTTGGGCTTCTGGGGAGCCTTGTAAAAGAGCTCCTATAGGGGGAGAGATGGAGTCTTGTCGAGTTACTTGCTGTGGTATTTGGTCGTTTGTGTTTGGGGCTGAGATTGCAGTGCTGGG
>QGMI01000235.1:0-44101 GCA_007821535.1 Lachnellula occidentalis | reverse complement strand
AAAAAAGTTTAATAAACTATAAATAAAAAAACTATATAAAGAAGCTAGAGGCCTATAAGTATATACTTAACCTATACTTACCCTAAGCCTAATATATACTAAAACGCAAATTCTACTATACAAATAAACAACTATCATATTCTAAATATATACTAAGCCTAAGCTCTATTACTAGGATTCTCTATAAAGGAAGTAAGAGAACTATAAGCTATATATATTAGCTATATATATGCTAAGTATATACTAAGGACTTATAAGAGATAATAGTATTAGTAGAAATAGTAAAGCTAGAATAGTCTTTTAATATTAGCTATATATAAGCTAGGTAGATACTAAACTTATAGCAAGTAATATCTTATAAGGTAGAAGTTTTTATAGGAGTAGTAGAACCGGTACAAGTTTAGACTTTTAGTATTAGCTATATATATATTATATATATGCTAGGCTAACTTATAAGCTATACGGCTAGGCCTACCTAATAGATTAGCGTTTTTAACCTAGGTAATAATATTGCCTATAAATATTAGCTAGGCATATACTAAGCATATAGTCTTAAGACTTACTAATAGCTTTTTCCTCTTTAGCAGCCTTGATAGTAGTAGTATAATTAGAGCGGCCTATAAGTATTAGTAGAGCATATGCTAAGCATATAGTTCTAAGACTTATAAGAAAGAATAAGAGCAATAGTAGCGCCTTAGAGCGTTAGTAGGGCATATGCTAAGCATATAGTATAAGGACTTATAATAAGCCTCCTCCTTATCCTTCTTATCTTTCTTATCTTTCTCCTTTATAATAGATATACTATAAATATAACTAAAGCGGCCTATAAGTATTAGTTATGTATATACTAAGTATATATAGATAAAACTTATAAATACCTTTAATTAGAATAGAGCGATAAGGCTTCTTTAATGTAGCTAGTATTTTTAATATTAGCTATATATATGCTAAGTATCTACTAAGTATATTTACCTAGACTCTTATATTTATTAGTAGTAATAAACATATTATCTATAATTATTAGTAACGTATATGCTAAATATATACTAGAAAGATTTACTAATACTAGCTCTAGAAGCAAAACTAGGAGTACTTCTTAAAGGCGCTAAACTTATATTACCTTTAAATATTAGCTAGGTATATGCTAGGTATATACAAACTAAACTTACTAGAGGCCTTTATAGGCTTAGCTTTTAGAACCTTCTTATTACTTCTATCCTTAGGCTTATTCTCTAGGTTAGTAGTTAGTATATACTTAGTATATATTAAGTAGAAGGTTTCTATACTTCTATAACTAGTAGAGGGCGATATTAGTAGTAAGGGCATTACTAGAAGTGAATTACTATACTAATATATAGTTAGCATATATAGAGTATATACTAAATAGAAGGTAATATACCTTATGCTTTTAGCTAGATGAATTTAGAATTATATTATACTATATATAGTTAGTATATATATAACTTATTCTAAGCAGGTATTTAATAAGAAGAAAAGGAAAAGAAAATCTTAAATAGTTTTAGTCTCTCCTAGGAGCTTAGGGGCATCTTATGCTTATATATGATCTATACTTAATATAAGCTTAGCTAGTATAAGAGGAGAACTAGAAGCTAGAGGAGTAGAAAGGAGTAAGCTATTCCTTTAGCTCTTATTCTCCTTATCCTTTCTAATATTAGATAGGCATATAGATATAGAATATATGCTAAGTGTAAGAGTAATAGGTATAGTAGGTTTTATAGTAGTAATAGGTATAGGAGGTTCTATAGGAATAATAGGTATAGAGGTAGAGGATATATATAGTATAAGTATAGTAGGTACTAAAGAGGAGAGAGGTTTCTTTCTACTTTCTACTTTTACTTCCTCCTCTTTTTTATTATTATCTATTAGAATTACTATAGGGTATCTAAGTGTATATACTAATTATATTAAGGAGTCTAAGTATAGAGAACATGTAGACGAGACTATAGACAGAGGCTTCGCTTAGTGCGAACCTAAGTCACGTGACATATCACGTGACTAGCTCTTACGCATTCTAGCATAGCCATTTCCTAACTTAATACTCTCTCTAAATAGAAATAGAGGAATGCTAAGTGACTATATATATAAAAGTATACCTAATAGCATACTAGCGTCTACTCTCCCTAGCTTAGAAGCTAAACACATGATAAAAGTAGTACTATGAAATTATAATAGTATTAATATAAGTAAAAGAAGGTAGTAAAAGCAAGTAAAAGTAGTAAAAATAGAAAGGAAATAAGAAGAAAAATTAAAAGATATCTTCTAGTAAGCTAGTGCTCCTAGCTAGTACTACTCTCCCTAGTAGAGTACTACATAGGATAAGGCTTTAGATAAAGCTCTTTCTAGTAGAGTACTACGTAGGATAAAGCTCTAGGTAAGGCTCTCCCTAGTAGAGTACTACGTAGGATAAGGCTCTAGGTAAAGCTCTTCCTAGTAGAGTACTATGTAGGATAAGGCTCTAGGTGAGGCTCTCCCTAGCAGAGTGCTACATAAGATAAGGCTCTAGGTAAGGCTCTCCCTAGTAGTAAACCCTATAGTCTTACTCTCTCTAGTAGTAAGCCTTATAGACTTACTCTCTCTAGTAGACTTATTCTACTTCTATATCTACTTTTACCTTTAGGTATAGCTCTTAGACTCCTTCTCTTTATATCTCTCCTTTAGGCCGTCTAGCATAAGTATAGATATAAAAGGCAGACTAAATAAAGAAGGTAAAAGTAGGAATACTAAAGTATATAAGAGTAGAAGTAAAGTAAGGCGAAAGTAGAAGTAAAGCAAAGCTAAAATAAAGTAGTTATATAGAAGTAAGCTTTATAAAAGCTTAAAAATTTATTAATTTATAGACAATTTATAGGTAGTAAAGGTAATAGCTAAGAAAGGTAAATAAAATAGCGGTTATACCTAAATTTCAAGGCTAAAACTCTAGTAGGTCATCTACAAATTAAGGAAAGAAGTAAAAAGAAGCTAAAAAGCTTAAAAGAATTGCAATTTGCAGATTCACTTGAAAATTGAAGATATAGAGGCTAAAATTGAGTGTCAACAGGCATATACCTAAAATTTAAGGCCGTAACTCCTAGTAAATTATCTATAAATCAATCACGTAGTATAGTGAATCAGGATTTGGTATATAAAGTGAAGTATAAAGTAGATAAGAATATAATTGTTATTAATCTAAAGAGAGAAGAAAGAAAGATTAAAGAAGGTAATTAAAAAGCTAGTTATATATATAATTTAGCTTAGATAAGTACCTTAAAGCTAGGTTCTACCTATGCTTCTACTTTATAGTCTTACATAATGCCTTTATACTATAATATACCTTCCTTTTTACATAAACTTATATAATAACACGTTACTAAAAAGTAAAAAGTAGGTACCTAGATAGGTAAATAAAGATATAAATAACTGATTTAGACGTATCTAAATGAGGTTAGCTATTATATATCTGTATATAGATATTAATATCCTTATTAGACTCTTAATTATTATTTCTTCTTTTATTAACCTTTTATATTAGTATCCTACCTTTCCTACTATTTCTCTTGCTTCTTCTAATTATAATAGTCTACTATAATAGGATTACCTATGACTTTATAAGTTCCTTTAGTATTTTAGGATAAAATTAGAGTATCTTAGACATAATAGTAGTTAGTATTAGCTATAGGTAGCTTTATACTTCTATTTTAATATATTTTAAAGCAATCTATTAAGTGTTTTAGCTTACTAACACGTAATATAATTAGGGAGATAAGATATAACTACTTTTAATATAGTTACTACCTTCCTCGCTCCTTTTACTACTACTACTACTTATATTACCTTTTATGACTTTAGACCTATCTATAATAAGCTTTATTAATTCATCTCTTCTACCTTTACTAGTAGAGTCCTTATTAGGTTTAATTCCTAGTAGGGACTTCTTTATCTCTAATAAGTCTCCTATTCTTACTCTATGCCCTACTCTTCTAAGTATTATTTAGAACTCTATTTTAGATAATAAGTTAGTTTCTATTACCCCTTTTCTAGCCTAGCGTAGCTTTCTTTCTTCTTTTAGCTATAGCCCTATTAAGTCTACTTGCAAGTCTATATTATAAAAGCTAGTACGTCTTTTAACTTTTATAGCAGTTTATAGTAGTAGTTCTCTAGCTCATATGATTTTATTTAGCTTAGTCCAAATTGATTTCGCTCTCCTAGTAAGAGAACCTTTACTCTTACTATAAAGGATAATAAGGATAATAAAGATAATAAAGACAAGCTTGCTAGCCTAGCCCTTTACAGTTATAGCCATTAGCCTATTTTGCTAGTAGTAGATTTAGACTTAGATAATAAGCTTCTAATTCCTCATTTCTAAAAGGAGTATTATACTACTTTTTATACTACTAAGGTAGTATCTTAAAGTAGTAAGGATAGGTTATTAAAGCGTACTAGCGCTGCCTATCTCACTTTCTATTTAGGATATATAACTAGTATGCTTGCTAGTCGCCTAAAGCGATCCTACTATAAAACCTCTAATTGCTTTAAAAGGGAGTACTATTTCTAGTACAACTTTAGAGATAAGTATTTAGATATTACTACTAAAGTATAAAGGCTATATTATCATTTTTAAATAGTATACTTTTCTAGTAATAAAAAGGTATATTATACCTTTAAGTAGTTATATATATCTATACTAATATATGCTAGCTTTAAAGTAGGTAGTATACTATAGTACGAACGATTTTAGTAGATTTAGATATATTATTAGAAGATTCCGACCCTAAGGTAGATAATATAAATAATGCTTAATACTAGAGCTTAGTATTTAAAGAAGCCGCTTAGAAACATTATTTTAGTTATTATATCTAATTTATTTAAGTAGCTTAGCAATATAGCTACTTAGGATCAGGCCTCCTATTTTTTATTATTATATACCTATATATTACATTATAGGCTTCGGCTATTATGAAATGAATAAAATGGCTCTTTTTCTCCTTTTTATAATCTTTTTAATAAAAGGAAAAATATTAAAATATGACTATATAGCTATAATTATCTATTTTAGATAATATATTTTTAAATAAAAGTAAAAATAAAGCAATATACATGAAATTATAAATAAATGATTTTAAGAAATATAGTATTAGAGAAAGACCTTTGCCTAACTCTATAATTCTAGTTGAGGCTTTCTACTAAGCCTTATACATCTTATAGATTTAATAAGCTCTTAAAGTATTTAAACTTATACTTTAAGAGGTTTTTAGTAAGACTATCTACTAGCATATTGTCTATTAGTAAGTATATTACTTTAAAAGTGCCTTTTAAGTTTTCTTATCTTAACTATATGTTATTAATATTAATATATTAAAGCCTTATTAATATTTGATTATTTTTACTAACTATAAGTTGAATAGTCTATTGGTTATTATAGAATATTATCTAAGCTTCGTCTAGATTAAGATAGATCTCTCTAAATAGGCACTAGAGCGTTATAGTTTCCTTTACTATATATTCTACTCTAAGCAATTTAGCTTTAATAGTTGATATAGTTATAGTTACTTGGCATGCTACCTTCTAATATACTAAACTACTAAAAAGAGAGATAATAAATCTTTAGAAAGAGTGCTAAGTATTAGGATTATTAGTAAAAGAAGTATCTATTATAATAACTAGCTATTAGATTTCATTTATCTTTTAACTATATTATATAGCTAAGAATCGCGTCTTAAATAAGTATTTTATTATCTAATCTACTATATTTATATGATCTTAGGAGGGATTTATAAGGAAGTATAATAGAAGAGAAGCTATAAATGCTATATTAGGTCTAATTATGATTGCTATATATAAAACTAAGCCTACTTTCTCTTGATATCTCTTAATTTTCTAGTTTAGTATTACCTTATTATATTTTCCTAGATTTATAAAAGGTAATAAAGTACTAGGACATTTCTAGCTATCTAGTTTAAATTTCTTTACTACTTTTTTAATATAGATATTATATACTAGCTATATCTTACTAGCCTTTCTATTACGAATTACCCTAATCCTAAGAAACTATTTGCAATCCTTTATTAACTATAAGTCATATGCCTTATAAAGTCTAGTAATAAACTCTTTAGCTATAGTCTTATTTAACTAGTAGTATAGTACTAAGATATTATCTATAAAGAAGACTACTATTAGCTTGCTCCCTTTACTTATAAAAATGTAAGGTTCCTCTAAGCACTTTATAAGTCCTAGCTATAGTAATATAGTAGAGAAGTACTTATACTATAATGCTAGTAAATCTCTTAATTTATATAATGCTTTATCTAGCTTTATAAGTTTTCCTAGTTACTTAAATCTATTAGGTAGAAAATAGACAACTAGAAAGCTTATTTGCTTTCTAGAGGCATTAATAAATATATTAATAATATTATATTATTTAATTTCTAGGTTAAACCTAGTAGCTAGTACTATTACTATTCTAAAAGATCTTAATATAAGAGTAGTAGTATAAGTTAAAGCAATTATTTCTTTAGTTTATAGGTCTCCTCTAATAATAAGCCTTGATCTATATTAAATAAGATAACCATCTTAGTCTACCTTATAGTTAAAGACCTATTATACTAGAATCGGTTTTATCTTAGTATTAAGAGTATTAATTACCCTTTAGTAGTCTTTTAATTTAAGGTTTCTAAGCTCTAATAGATAATCTTCTTCAAATAGAGGTCTATAGGCATATATAGCTAGCTCCTTATAATTTTTAGGCTTTCATAGAAGATCGTTCTAATAAATCCTAAGATATTTAAGTTTTAGGCCTTATCTTATTACTCTACTTAGTAAAACTAATATAGCTATCATAGTATGTATAGTCTTAAATTAATTGCTAACTAGCTTTAATATTAGTTAATCAGGCTAGTATTCATTTAAGAATTCGTTAAACTAGTCATTTATCAACCTAAGTATTATAATAAAGACTATAGCTATAGCTTAGCCTTTACTTTACTTATCTTATATATCTTTAAATATTATATATATTTAGTCTACAATCCTTTTACTAGACTTAGTTATAGGCGTTTTCCTCTTTTTCAATTTAGGTTTCTTAGAATTAGTATTTTATATTAGTAGAACTCTATATATTCTAGATAGTCTACTTTCTTCTTTTAGTACATTTATAATAACTAGGCATAATGGTCCCTATCTAATAATAACCTATAGTATTATTTTTAAAGGTATTACTATCTAGGTTAATTGCAATTCCTTTATAAACTCTAGGGTTAAACTTTCTATTTCTTTTAAAGCTAAGACGCTACTATTATATTATTCTTTACTATATTATTAGCTTATAGTAATATTATTACTATCTTGTTATTATTAATTAATAGTAGCTATATCTATTTCTACTAGTACTTCTTAATAGTTAGGGCCTAATTTTATATTTCTTTCTAGAATAGGTTTAGGAATTAGAAGTCCCTTATCTATTCTATTACCTATTAGTACTTTTTCTACCTTTAAGTTCTAGCTTTATTAAACCTCCTTAATAGGTATTTGCTTACCCCTAAGAGTCTCACCTTTTAGGAGCTTTAGTATTTTAGTAGATTACTCTTTAATTTCTTTATCTAGTATGTTTTTAAGTATTAATCTAGTATTTTAAATAGTCTTATCTTCTTTAATTAACTCTACTACTTCTTTAGTAATTGCAATTAGTTAGCTATCCTTTTGCTTAAGTTTTAGGTTATAGAGAATTCTTTTATTAAATATAATATTTCTAGTAATAATAACTTAATAAAGCTATAAAACCTATATCTTATATATATTAGAAGTAATATACCTAACTAAATAACTAATATAAGCTCTTAGGATTACTTTAAAAGCATGTCTTTATTATCCTACTTCTCTTTCTTTTACTAATAGATATGCTCTAGCTTTATAGATATAGATTCCACTCTAATTAGAATATAGATCTATAGTAATATATATTATAAGCTAAGGGTTATACTATCTAAAATATCTATAGAACTATATATTAAGAACTTTATTTAGTAAAAGCTAATTATAAACTTTAAAAAGGCTAATATTATATAGAAATATAGCTACTTTAATATATTCTAGCTATATCTCTTCTAATAGATTTGCGCCTATTCTTATCTTAATAAAGTATATTTCTATTTCTTATCTAGCTTGCTCTCTTTTACTATTAGGCTCTTTTATAAAACTTAGAGCTAGCTTGAGGTTAATGCCTTGCTCTATAGCCTATAATTAGTATAATATAAGCCTATTGATAGCTATAACTACTTGTTTATTATCTTATCTAAACTTGTAGATAGAGAGTCTATATTAGCACTTTACTTAAATATTAAAATTCTTAAAAATAGGAAATAATTCTTCTTATACTTTACTTTTTAATAGGAATATGAAGAGCTTCCTACTATACTTATCCTTTATTACTAATACCTAATTGCTACTATTATATCTTAGTAGAAAGTTAAATAAATTCTAGAATATTTAATAAAATGGATAAGGTACTTTTCTTTTTAATATTCGCCTTAATATTACTTATTTAGTATAGGTTAAAGTATAGTATTAATATATGCTTCTTAGTATACCTTATATTACTACTCTCCTAGTATATAGAACGAGCTTTTAGAAAGCCTAGGGTCTTAAATACCTAGCCCTCCTATACTAAATATCTTCACTATTACTTTGCGGTTTTAGGTAGTTATAAGAGCGTCTAAATCTACGTCTTACTTGTCTTTTAAGGATTAGGAATATAATTACTCTAGTAGTACTTATTAGTATAATAGTAGGTAGCCTTAAGTAAAAGGAAAAGGGTTTATATTTGATAAAGTAGATATTAAACTTATGCTCTAGCTTGAGTAGCTTTATGCTTTTATCTAGTTTCTTATAATATAAAGTATAATTATATCCTAAGTACTAAATGCCTTTAGAGTAAAGAAGAGCTTTAGATATAATATTAATATGAAAACTATTTACTATAATAACATTTTCTAATCTTAGGTTCTAAGTGCTCTTGCTATTTAGTCTAGTAAGGAGGTTCTTAAAGACCTGAGTACTATGACTAGTAACCTCTAGATAAGAGGTACCTGCTTTAATATAGTTATTATAGTAAGCTTCTTTAAAGGATCTAGGCTTAAGAAGGTTCTTATCATTAATTAAATAGGTAGTATTATAATTGTCTATTAGAGTACTATTAGATAATATATGATATAAGAAGTTAAGTATTAAGTAGATACTAATATCATATTCAGATTGCTTGGAAATAAGAAGTAGGTCTAGAACTATAGTATTAACATTACTTAGAAACTTTAGAAATTTCAGATTAGTAGAATTAGAATTTATAGAGTTAGTCTTTTTAGGTTTCGCTACTTTATTAGATTTTTTAGCTCCTTTTTTAAGTGAAACCTTATATTTTTTCTTAAAGGCAGGTTTTAGCTATTTCTACTTTTTTTTATAAAGTTATATTATAATATCTTTTATATTTTTTAGAAATCTCTTTTTAGTATTTATTACTACTTGTTTTAAGATACGACATTCCTTTAGCTTCTATAGATACTTATTAATCAGGTTCCTTTTATAGGGGCATTTATACTATTTAGCCTTTAGCTTCTTTCTTTTATCTAGTTTGCTAGTAGTAGTATTATTAGAATTATCGCTTTAGTCTCTAAGAGTAGTATAGATTCTATCTCCTTATTTATTATTAAGTTGATTTTTAGTAATAAGAATCTAGAATACTATACTATAGGCTTTAATAGTATATAGCTCCTTACTAAGATTTAATTTGATAATAAGGAATTCTATCTCCTAAGTACTCTAGGAAGGAGCTAATTTGTTAATTACTTTTAAGAAGTTCTTAGTAGCAAGATAGCCTTTTATATCTAGAACGCCTTAGGTTCTAGCTTCTAAATATGCCTTATACTATTATTTGTATCATATAAGAGGGTTGACTCTCCCTCCCTTAGCTTAGTTGAGTACTTTATAGTAGTCCTCTTATATAGTTTATATAATAACTTCTTAAGTAGGAGCAAGATTTTATTTAAGTAGTTAAATAATATTTTAAAGATTAGGAACTATTCTATTAGGCTTTATATCAAGTTCTATAATAATAGCATTTAGTTCTAATAGTATAACATTTTTAGTAATCCAAGTTTATATTAGCTAGTATTAGCTATAATCATTAGCCTAATCTGCCTTAAGAATAGAATACTCCTTTTAATAGATTAAGCATTATCTTTTAATATCTTTAAAGGTTATTTTAAAGTATTAAGTAGGTTTTAGATTATTAGTATTATCTATAGTTATAGCTTTAGTAGGATTAGTAGCTATAGAGGATATTAGAGCTTTATTATTAGAAAGTATAGCTCTATTATTATTTTCTTTAGCTATTTAGGCTATAGTAGTAGCATGGTTTTATCTTTAATCTTTCTAGTTAAGTTTCTTAAGTAAGTATTAGTTTTCTTGCCTCTAGTCTTCTAATTCGATCAACTTATTAAGAGTATATAATTGTATTAGAAGATATATAAGAAGGTTGCTAGAGTCTTAGGTATTAGGATTAATAAAGTTTTATACTTTTTATACTTTAGAATTGATATAGAGTATACTATAAAACTTTAACTAACTCTATTAATTATAGAAGAAGTAGTTATTAGTAATAGGTCTATCTTTATTTATAGTAATAGTAATATGAGGTTTAGAATGAAGTATATAAAGTGAATAGTATAAATGATAATTGATTCTATAATTATAGATTTAATTTAGAAGCAATTAGTACTAAGCCAGGCTCATAATAATCATATAGTATAGTGAATTAGGATTTGGCATATAAAGTGAAGTATAAAGTAGGTGAGAATGTAATTGTTATTAATCTAAAGAGAGAAGAAAGAAAGATTAAAGAAGGTGATTAAAAAGCTAGTTATATATATGATTCAGCTTAGATAAGTACCTTAGAGCTAGGTCCTACCTATGCTCCCACTCTATAGTCTCACGTAGTACCTTTGTACTATAATAAAATCTAAGTAAAGAAGTAAAATCAATCGAAATTCAAGTACTACTATGCCTAGCAAGCTAGATTTAAGATTAGATAAAAACGTAAAGAGGCTAGCCCCTTCTTAGGCTTTATATATCCTAGTAGGTAGTATGCCTACTGCCTTACTATATGATCTTCTTATATTTTTAAGAAGGTAAAGGCTATTTTAAAAGGTAGTATCTCTAAGGTTAAATAAGAATCATAAGCTTAGCATAGCTTATATAATATGAAGGAGGCTGAAAGTAGGTCGGATTTAGTAGTGAGAAAGGTTTTTAGAGGTGAAGGAAGGTTTAGATAAAAGCTGAAGCTTATATTTAGCTCTATAGAAGCTTGTAGATACTATAATTGTTATTAAAGCTAGATTTTGTATAGTAAATGTAGGTAGAATGCTTTAGAAAATTATAGTAAGAACTAGTAGATAACAAATCTAGCTAGATATGAAAAATATTTTAGTAAAAAGATTAGATAAATATTATAGGCTTATATTTACCTCTTTAAAGCAATTATTAAAGCGGTATTAAGCATTAGGAGCTAGTAAATATAGGTAGAATGTATTAGAGTAATCTAGTAAGAACTAGTAGATAATAAATCTAGTTAAGTAAGAAAAATGTTTTAGTAAAAAGATTAGATAAATGCTATAGACTTGCATTAGGTCTTATAAATGCTATATTTATTATTAAAGGTACATTTTGCTCTAGTAGATATAAGTAGAATGTTTTAAGTAAAGTTAGTAAAAACTAGAAGATAGTAGGTCTAGTTAAGAGTAAAATTCTTTTTAGTAAATAGGGGTTAGAAAGGTAGTAAAGCTTACATTTAGCTCTATAAAAGCTTATAGATCCTAAAAATTAGCATAAAAATAGGATTCTACTAGTAGTAGAAGTAGGTAGAATATTCAAGTAAAGTTAATAAAGTTATAAGATTGTAGATATAGCTAGATTTAAGGATTTAGTAGTAAGGAGAAGTTATAAGAACTAAGCTTACTAGTTCTTACTCTTCTACTAGATATAATATAGTAGATTTAACTATAATTAGCTTTAGAGGTAGCTGCCTTAGTAGTAAAAAGGGTTACTACTTCTTAAATACTACTAGCCTAAATTTTAGACGGATTTAGTAGTAAAGAAAGCATATCTCTAGTTATAATAGTTCCCTTTAATATATAGCCTTTATACGCGGTTTATAGGGCCGTCCTATACTATATTTAGGGGCAGTAAGCCTAGGCGCTATATATTACTAGTAAAATGTCAATTTTCAAGTAGAAACAGGATGAAAAGGACTATAAAATCGAGTGTTTTTTATTATAGAAGCTTTACTAGCTCTCCTGCTAGTATAAGACGGCAGATTTGATAGTGAATACTATTAAAGTAGCTACCTTAATAGTAAGAAGGGTTACTACTTCTTAAATAACTATCTACTTAGAAGGATTTCGATTTCTAATAAGAAAGAGAAGGATTTCTTACTAGACTCTCTATATTACTAGAGCTTTATAAGAGGATATCTTAGCATTTCGTCCTATATATATATATGCGAAGTGAATTCGATTTCTAGTAGTAAGAAGGCTATAAATCAAGTGACAAACTAGCTAAGAGTATTATATATTACTTTATAAAGCTCATTTAGGTTATAGAAGTAATTTCAAGTAGTTTCTACTAGTAGTAAAGGTTAGTAGAATATTATATAAGGTCGTACGAAGCTAGAATTAGTATATAGAAGCCTAATTAGTTAGTAAATATTAATTTAGGAGGTATAATAAATACGACTAGATTTATAGACTTTTAGAAATAGTAGATAGATTTATAGACTTCTAGAAATAGTAGTAGGTATAGATACAAGTATAAGTGCAAGTAAGAAGGTTTATAGCTCCCTTAAATATTACTATTTAGACTAATGCTCCTAATAAGGAATATCCCTAGATAGGGGTTGCCATAGGTCTCTATAGGTCTAAGATTAGGACCCGGACCTAACTTATAGGTCCTTATGATTATTAGACCTGACCTATAGGTTTTAGGACCTAACCTATAGGTTAGGTCAGGTACCTATAGGTCCTATAGGGGGGGGGTACACCCCTACTATAAGCTTAATTAGGCCTAGTTTAGAAGTAATCCCTATCGTACTACTAGGCTTGGGGGTCTTTTACACGCCCTATGCCTACCTTCCTACCCCCTCCTATAAGACCTATAGGTCCCTATAGGCTTATAGGTTAGGTCCTATAAAATGGGACCTGACCTATAGGTCCTTATAGATACTAGGACCTGACCTATAAGTCTCTATAGGTCGGGTACCTATGGGTCTATAGGTTTTATAGTAACCTCTATCCCTAGAAGCATTTAGATACCTTATAAGGCACTATATTATACTAACCTAGAAGCTTATAACCTATTAGAATTACTATAGGGTATCTAAGTGTATATACTAATTATATTAAGGAGTCTAAGTATAGAGAACATGTAGACGAGACTATAGACAGAGGCTTCGCTTAGTGCGAACCTAAGTCACGTGACATATCACGTGACTAGCTCTTACGCATTCCAGCGTAGCTATTTCCTAACTCAACATTATCTATAAAAGGATCTAAGATAAAGTAGAGAAAGTAATAATAGTCTTTCTTTTACTTTCTAGTTCTTATAGCCTAGAAGGTAAGTATATATAATATATAATAGATAAATTATAGAGATAAATAGTAGATTATAGTTAAACTATATATAAGGAAGGAAGTAGGAGGGATATACTAAGCATATGCTTAGTTTCTACTAAACTTATATAATAGTAGAAATACGAACTATAGGTATCCTTAAAAGCTAAGTCGACTAGCCTAGAAAACATTAGTAAGGCATATATGAAACATATAGTGAATATATACAAGTACCTCTATAGCCGTAGTATATTAGTTAATTGCTCTACTAGCTAGACTGCGACTATAGAGCATTAGTAGAGTATATGCTAAATATAAGCTTTACTTACCTAGGTTCGATAATGAAACTAGTATTACGCTAGCCTTAGTTGAAGATAAATAGCTTAAGCGTACTAGTCTTATATAAGCATAGTATATACTAGGCATATATTTAACTTACTTCTAGCCTATAGCTATTTCTATAATACTAATATTAGTATAAGTAGGATTAATGACTATATTAGATTAGTATATACTTAGCATGTAAGAGAATAGTACTTACCTATATTAGGATATCTTTTACGTATATATTATTAAAGCTATATAGTATTAGCTTAGTATATATTAAGCATATACTAAATATATAGATAGCTGTTTGCTAAAGCCGACTTTATATATCTACCCCCTACTTATATTAACTATATAGCTATATATTATTAGTATGTGCCTAGTATATGCTTAGGTTGTTATAAACTTATATTACTAGATTAACTAGAGATATTATAACTCTAGTATTTAAGGCTACTATTTTATTAGCATATGCTAAGTATATAAAAAGCATTACCTACTAGCATTATAGGCAGTAGTAATAGGAGGGACTATAGAGAGTTAGTAGATACTTAGTATATACTAAGAAGATATATATTACAAGTGCTAGCTATAATAGTAGTAGCCTAGATAGGCAGGGTCTAACTATTATTATTATTAGAAATCGGTCCTATATATGCTTAGTATATGCTTATTAAAGTGAAAGGCATATATTAAACATATACTCTTTTAGCTTATAGTATATATGCTTAGTATATACTTACTATAGTAATAACTATAAGCTGATAGATTAGTAGTACTAAGCATAGCTATATTAGTATACGTTATAGAACTTATTCTAGGTATATGCTAAGCATATATTAGTATATGCTAAGCATATATTAGCTTATTATCACGTTTATATATAGTATATACTTATATTTTATAGTTATTAATTATTTATAAAGAAGAAAGAAAATTAAGAGTAGAGGAATTTTCATAGTATATATACTTAGCTCATAGTGCACATATGTCTAAGTTAGACTAGGCTTAGTATTATTATAATTCTTGCTTATATAGCATATAGGTAGCACGTGACCCTACCCTATACCCCTACTATACTACCCTATCTTCCCTACCCTTATATACCTTCTTATTTGCTACTAAAGTTGAACTAGTATAGAGACCCCTGCTTCTAAAGTTAAACTAGTATTAAGACGCATTAATATTTAATCTAATGTAGAATCCTATACTAGTTCAACTTTTAGCCACACTAGTTCAACTATAACCTTAAGCGGTGCGTCGCCAGAACGAGACAGCAAAATGGGTCAACGACTCGCTATGATGTTGTACACTGCTCCAAATGGATCTCAATTACTGTTGAGTTTGTTTGATATCGATAGGTATTTTATTATAATGATTTGATGTATGAATGTTATGCTCTTTGGCAAAGAATTATACTTGTTTGATGGCTAAATTACATGCCACACAAGCCTTACACTTGAGCCTCCATAGCAGTTGCCTCTGAAGGGCCAAGGAAACGACTCCAACAAAATACTCCATTATCCAGTAGTCTTTCCCAGGTCCGGGACTCAAATGTAGAGGCTAAATCGATAGTGCCGCTGGAGCCGAGACAGCCGTCCTCGCCCGTGGTTTTGGGGATATCGAGGGAAACCAAGTTCCGCATCTTGAGTGGCCTATCGGTATATGCCGACACCAATTTCCGGTCACGTGCTCGAAGTATACATGATAGGTACTTGAGTTCTTGTAGATATGAATCTTCGCAGCACATTGAGCAGAAATTAGTAAAACGTGCGAGTGGTTTGAAACTAGTCAACCAGTTGGTTCGAAGCTCTTTGCGCAGTTGTTCGTTACGATTCGCATGAAAGCATACCCTCCCCTAAGGAACGACATAATATAAAACATAGGACTATTGCTACAGGTGGAATCATCACATCGAATTCAGGATCCCACCACTCCTAGCGTTGCAACCACTCTGAATTAACTCTGATCATGACGGTGGTGAAGCAAGAGCCACGGTTCGAGAAAGGTCAACGTCCGGTCCGCATTGCAAACTGCTCGGGGGCGCAATATGATCCGGGACGACAGATGCGAAAACAGGCGAGCCTGGGGGAGGTTGATTTCTTAACGGGGGACTGGCTAGCCGAAAACAATCTGGCGCAGGAGGCGGCTGCCATGTCATCCGGCACAGGAGAAGGTTTCAAGAAGAAGACGTGGGATGCGCTGCAGCAGAGCATGGACGTAATCGCAGAAAAGCGCCTTAAAGTGGTGGTCAATGGCGGAGGGCTGAATCCAAAGGCATTGGCCTGGCGTTGCCAGGAGTTGATCAACAAAAATAAGTACAATTTGAAGGTGGCTTTTGTGTCGGGCGACAATCGACTTAGCCATGTGCAGGAATCACTCAAGAATAACGTGAGCCTTCCTCAGCATTTCCACGACGACGTCCATAACGCTGCCTTGGCTAAAACGAAAGAAGCCAGGAGTGATCTCAAGGACAGCGATATTCTCGCGTCAAATGCCTACCTAGGAGCCCGAGCGATTGTGAAGGGTCTCGAGAATGGCGCGGATATTATTATCTGTGGCCGTGTGGCTGATGCATCTCCAGTTGTGGCAGCAGCGTGGTGGTGGTATGGATGGTCCGATCAAGACTACAATCGTCTGGCCGGAGCTCTAATTGCGGGTCATCTCGTGGAGTGTTCCGCGTACGTGACTGGTTCAAACTTCTCTGGCTTCCACAGGTTTGATCTCGATACCTTTGTCGACGTGGGATTTCCAGTTGTGGAAGTAGCAGACGATGGAACATGCATCGTCACCAAGCATGAAGGAACAAACGGAATGGTGACGGAAGACACAGTGCGCTGCCAGTTGCTCTATGAGATCCAGGGAAGTAGCTATCTCAACAGCGACGTGAAAGCAATCCTGGACAATGTGGAGGTTCATCAAGTTGGGAAAGACAGAGTTCAAGTCAGTGGGGTTACCGGTCGTCCACCTCCTCCAACGACGAAGCTTGCAATCTTCTATGCCGGGGGATTCGAAGCTCAAATCTTGGTCAATGCAGCTGGTTATGCTACCTCGAAGAAGTTTACTCTGTTTGAAAAACAGATCCGCATTGCGTTGTCACAAAAAGGGCTGTTGGAGTCTTTCACCGAGCTTGAGTTCCAAGTGTAAGCTGTCTATCTATAAAGCTAGGCAACGCATGAGCTAACAGGTACTCTTACATAGCGTTGGCAGGCCACAGCCGAATCCTCACTCCCAATTGCAAAGTACTACCTATTGCAGGGTATACATGCAGTCAATGTCCAAGGAGCCAATTCTTGCATTGTCGCAAATTTTTGACGACGAAATTATGCAGCATTACTCAGGTAAGACATAGAGGTTTCGGAGGCTCATTTGACCCGGTAGGCTAACATGATTAGGGTGGCATATGTCAGCAGATCTTAGAATGATGGCACCAAAATCATTCTACGCTTATTACCCTGCCATTATGTCACAGGACGAGCTGGAAGAGGCTGTTCACCTCCTTGCCCAAGATGGCACCATCGCAAATTCATTTGAAGGTGGTCACCCTTCAAAATATGAAGCTTTGGAAAAACCTCCGAGTTATGATAGTGTGAACCCGTTGCCCCTCGACTCGTTTGGATCTACCACTTCACTGCGCCTCGGCGACCTCGTGTTAGGGAGATCCGGTGACAAGGGCCCAAATATCAACTGCGGCCTCTTCGTCCATCATCCTGATACCTGGGAGTGGTTCCGATCCTTTATGACACTGAAAACATTCACTGCTCTGCTTGGTGGCGATGGGGATAACAATTACCATATTGAACGTGTTGAGTTCCCAAAGATTTACGCAGTCCATTTTGTTATATACGGGATTTTAGGTCGTGGTGTGAGCAGTTCCAAACTGTTAGATAACAGGGGAAAGGGATTTGCAGACTATATACGAGATAAGTACATTAACATACCAAGTAGATTTCCGAGCTGGAGCGATGCCGACTGAGTTTGGGGTTGATATTGTCGTTAGCATCATCGTTTATCTATTTGTAGATACTCTTAGAGCAGTTTATAGAATAAAATCTGATTTCCCCGCATAAACCATTAAGCTATTCTATAATTCTAGTAGATCCTGATTTTTGCTTATAGCTCTATACTTATCAAATACGTTTAATACCTGGATACTTTACTGCTTCGTACTATAGTAAGTTGTTGTAGGTTAAAACGAGAATTAAATGTAATTATGTGTATTGTTACTAAGTTAGATTGTAAAAGAGATTGATATCTACTTAAGCCTTTCAATTCTTTAAATCTATGAATGATACCTATAATTTCGAATAAAAGCACAAAGGCTCCTAAAATCCTAATACTTTTCCAGACATTTTGAGAAGGAATCTAGATGTGCCTTTTGAAACCTTGAATTTTCCAATTCAATTCTTTATAATAGAGATAAATATCCATATGTTTTGGCTAAGAGGAGATATGCCACTATCACAATGTAGAGTACTAGGTAAAGTCGGAAGTTAATGAATCAAGAGGTGGATAATGGAGTCCTATCGAATATATCTAGACATCTAAAATTACTACAGAAAAAGAAGTAACTAGAAGTTCAGGTGAACAGATAGACTTCTAAAGACGGAGGAATTAACCGAATGTAATTACAACATAGCATGTAAACTTTGTATCTGGGTTGTGCTCAAATTACGAATACATATATGCTCCGTGTCCAAATCAAGAACCTGAATTCATTGAAATATGAGAAATATAAATGCAAATCATGGGACGCCACACTATGTAACCAAACTTTGATCCAAATGATCCCCCAATATACTTGCTTGACATCTTGGCAAGCCGTAGGTACTTGCTTCCACATCTGCTAAACCACACACTATTACCCATCACTTTCCCCAAGCGCATTTAATCATGTCAGCCCGTGAGAGAAGGAGGTTTTGGCTAGGGCACTTTCCCTCCAGTACCAGACCGCTGACATGGTGGCTCCGGGCCCAATGATTAGACTGCCCATTGCGATGAGGGCTGAGGCTTTTCCAATGTCCGTAGTCGTCCGTCCCACTCGCTTCACATCCCACACAGCCATGCATAGCCAAGCATACGATGCAGCTTCGAAGCCCCAGAAGTCTGCCAAGAATAGAGATCTGAGACCTTCCGCAAGCGCCTTTGGTTGTGCAGTAAAGTCAGGCCAGAAGACTGATGCCAAGCTTAGGTCTGGTGATGATACAATCTTGGTAATACAATAGACATGTAGCACCAAGCCCAGCGAGCCACTGACGATATAAAGCTTCTTGAGGTGCGAAATGTCCGGAAAAGCCTGCTTAGCTGTTCGCGGAACCTTTACAAGCTTATTTTGCCTGGAATAGATATTCCCAAAGATGTTACAAAAAAGTGGGATCAACATTGGGGACAACTGCCAAAGAGCCTCAAAATTCTGGACTGTGTTTGGGCCGCTCCATGGTATGAACATGAGAATTGTTGGAAGGGTATAGCCGATCATGATAGCCCATATAAGCGACACAGCGTATTGAATCGGAACTTCTCTGTTGAGCGGCCACCAGTAAGTCTCCGGCTCAGAAATGAATGTGTAGATGGCGTAGTAGATTGGCATGAAGATGCCCACGCCAGCCCATTGAACCAGCACAAACCAGATTGTGATCCTAGAAACGTGTGAGCCAAGTGTCAAGCAATGATAGTTTGAGCTAGTACCCACAATGATAGAGGTGTCATCCCATTGCGCTTCCGATATGCTTCAACAGACCACACCGTTAAAGGCTGAACGAGCATTCCGAGGAAATACAGTTGCAAAGTCCCGAAATTCTGGTCCCAGTTCTTCAAGCCTGGCATGTATGCTGCTGCCAAGAACACTAGATAGTTGTCCACGGGTTTGATCCCAGTATACTTACGCTTAAGGGGGAAACTTGGATCATAGGAGAACTGTCCAGTCGTCAAGATAGCTCCAAAATGTTTTCCAAGGCCATAATGATCAGACCAGATCCACATTCCGTAATAGACAAGCGCGGCGATGAGCAGGTAGAAGCCTATGAAATACCACTTTTTTGAACCCCTGGGTACTGGACTACTTAACAGCTCATCTTTGTAGGGCACAAGTCTTGGGACAGTTGTCATTTTGGGGCTGTTTAGCTTTTCGGCGAGCGGCATATTGCGGGAGAAGTTAAAGGTGACATCCTCAACATCGGCCATTGGCAACAAATGAAAGGCCGCGAACTCATGGAACCGTGTATCCAATAGTTCAGCCCGTTGCTGTTCGTGTGAATGTTCTTTAAGAGTCGTTGTCCTTGACTGTCTGCATGATTGCGTCGTGGCAAATGCATCCTCAATCTGTTCAAGTGAGGGCTTGCTACCTTTCGAGTTTGCAAGTACACTGCATAGGGCGTTGACCAAAACTGCGGCCGATTCGACACAAGCATTGCCACCATGACCTGCGATGGGATGGAACTGCCAATTGTTAGCTTAAGTGGTGCCAATACAGCCCATGCCAGCGCGCGTACCTTGTGTGCAGCATCGCCAATGGTAATTATGCGCTTGAAATACCACTGCCTAAAGACGTATTCCTGCAGAGGCACCAAGACAGACGTGATCCTGTTATCCAAGATATCCTTGAACTTTAGAGTCGGAGTGATGCTGTCGTTTTCTCGCAGCTTCAGCAGCTTCTTCTCGTCCTCTTTAGTGTAGACAGGAATGTCGTCACCATAGGCTCTCTGCGCCAACTTGTAGAAATAAAACCAATAGACGCGGCCTTCCGGACCACCGTTAATTACATATGATTCGTGCTTTCTGAACACCGAATTGGATGCCCCAGGCTCAATACCCTCACAAGGGTTGGAGATGCCGTAAACGCACCCATAGTCGCATGGGACCGCTGGAACAGGTCAGTGACAGACAATTGACACCGGACATTGCAAAACTGACCAGAATGCTCGTCGGATGGAAACCACCCAGGTGATGTCTCCTTTGCGATCCTCCACATTTCTCCTCTCACAGAGCTATGGATCCCATCAGCCCCAACCAGGATATCGCCTTTGTAGGTAGATTTGTCGGAAGTTGTGACAACAACCCCATCATCAGTCATCTCGACATGTTTGACGGATCTCTTGGTGAGGATCTTCGTCTTGTCCTTGATGTTTCCGTATAGGACTTGAAGAACCATTTGGCGATCCAAAAATGTGATAGGATAGCCGTGCCTAGCTAGCATTAGACCGAGTTGATTCTAAATCTCATGGCGCAACTTCACCTCTCAAGCATAGATTTGTGCATGCCTCTAAACTCGCTAATGATCTTGCCCGTCTCATCCCGAAAGTGGAACGAGTCTAGAGGAGGGCATAGCTCTTGGATCTGGTGGAACAAGCCAAGTTGGTCCAATATCCTGTTGCCGTGAGGCAACATGCCAATACTTGCCCCCACCTGCGGTGTAATCTCAGCATATGCTTCGAGCACGATAAAATCGATGCCGTGGAGCTGCAGCATGTTGGCCAAAGTGAGGCCAGTAATGCTGCCGCCCCCTATGACGACTCTGAAGTCGCTCTTTGGTCCCATTGTTTATTACTTATTGTGATTTTTGAATTTCCGGTTGAGGTAAAAAAATCTGAAGTAATAGATGCAAAGGGGAGCCGAATTGCTTGCTTCTGTTATTACCGATATATATCCCCAGCTTTACCTCTCCACACTGCATCTCCCGCCTCCACGAACCCGGGGAAATGCCTGCGATATTGATCACGGTTGATCCTGACTGGTTTCGGACTATCGATCGCTAGTTCAGCATTCATGGCATCAGAGGTGTCTCGAAAAGGGGTACCGGGCTGGATATCCGCAGGACTAATATGGACAACCGGCAAAGTATATTTCCAGGAAAAGCGGACCGACTTCACAAGACATCTCTACAAACGAGCCGGAGTTTCAAGATATCGCTTACTGGTTTTACTGCCCATTCTATGTATTTTAAAGCTCCTTAAATCCATGTATGATTGTTTCCTCAATGTCTAGAATTGGAAGTTCTTAAGGTCGACTATTTACATTCAAATCTCAAATCAACCGTTCTAGTACCTAGAATGGAGAGTCTCCTGCCGAGTGCGATTATCACCCGGCGTCATCTCAAATATAGATATTTTGTCTCCATTTCCGGTGAATCAACCAAGCAACATCCAGCGTTGCTCTTTATTCATGGCTTCCCCGATTCGGCGCATTTATGGTCAGAGGTGATCCCTAAGCTCTGCGACCTGCCCAATAAACTCATCATTCCCGATTGCTTAGGTTATGGAGGCACCGATAAGCCAAAGGACACGAATCTGTACGCATACAAAGATCAAGCTGATGATCTTGTAGACATCCTAGAGAAGGAGAACGCCAAATTTACCATCATCATCGGACATGATTGGGGTAGTGCACTTGCTCAGCGCACCTATCTTCACAATCCCGAGCTATTTAGCGGCATGGTTCTCCTCAATACTGCATATATGGTCCCATCAAGTCAACCTTTCGACCTCGCCGCCGTGAACGAGCTCACGGAAAAGGCTTGGGGCTATCCACAATTTTCGTACTGGGAGTTCTTCACAGCGCCCGACGCCCCCGAGATAATAGACGCGAATTTGGAAAGGATGTGGCAAGTTCTGCATGGCGATGTAGAGGACTGGATGAAAAAACTCTTCTGTGTTCCTGGCGCCATGCGGAAGTTCTTGCTTGGCGATGAGGAAGTGCCATTGAAAACATACGCAAGAAATTCGAAATGGAAAGAGATTTTCATGGAGCAATTCAAGACTGGGTTTGCGCCAGCCTTGCAGATGTACAAAGCTACTGCTTCGAATTTACAATCCAAGTCAGACTCGACGATTCCAGAGGAGAGCTTGACGATCAAAGTACCGCTATTGTTCACAATTTGTAGTAACGATGCCGTCTGTTTGCCGGAAATGATGATACCGGCAAAGGGAAATGGTCTTGTCCCTGATTTGAAAGAGGTGGTTATTGGCTCTGCACATTGGTCGCCAATGGAGAAACCCGATGGAATCGCAGCACACATCAGAGACTTTGTGACGGACAGGTTCTCATCCGTTTAGTCCTATAGATACCATTTGGGTCTTAATAACTGAGTTCATTCTAGTTACTAGCCTGTCCTGTGAAACCTAACATCGAGTTTTGAGGATGAATTTAATCGTGTTTCTCTGATACCTTTGCACCTCATTTTGTAGTCCATTATCACAGCTACAGCCAAAACGAACTTGTGGATAATTTTTACATATTTCCCTTACAAGAACAGCCTGACAATTTCACTTCACAAATCTGGGAAACTCGAACCACCTTACGAACACGCATTTAAAGGTAGAGTAATCCGTTAACATAATGGATCAAGCCGTGCCTGGCGACCGGATCGCATTAGAGCCGCGTTTAAAATTGATGACAGGGCAATTTAGTTATTGTGTGGAACCACGCAGCAGCGTTTGTTTATGCCACTTGACCAAACTCACACGAATAGACAAGTGTTTTCAAAGTGTGTAAATCCCAGTTCATTGTTATGTAATTATGCAGCCATATTTATGAGAACCGTTTTTGGCTCAGTATACAGTCTCAACGCATATTCTCCAAATTCCCGCCCAGTACCGCTCTGCTTCTTCCCCCCAAACGGCGCTTGTAAGCTTTGAAGGCTGACACAATTGATACCGACAACACCAGTTTCTAGTCCCGAAGACATTCGCAGGGCTCTGGTAATATCCCGTGTGAAGACTCCGGACATCAGACCAAACTCAGTATTGTTGGCCAGTTTCAAAACCTCCTCCTCCGTTTCGAACGTCTTGATAATACTGACTGGTCCAAAAATCTCGTTTCGATAGATTTCCGCGTCGTCATTTGGATTCAAAAATACCGTTGGCTGCATATAGCACCCTGTGTCGCCCTCCCGGTCGCCTCCAACAACTAGCTCAGCTTCAGACCTTCCTCGGTCCACCATCTGTTTAACACGCTCAAGCTGTGCCTCATCCACCATAGGTCCTAGTTTAACCGCTGGGTCCTGAGGATCTCCATAATCATTGACAGCTGCCTTCATTCGTTTCGTGTATTCAATAATGAACTGATCTGCAATACTCTTCTGGACGTAAACTCTCGAAGCAGCAACACAAAGCTGTCCACTTCGTGTCAAGATTCCATCTATCGTCCATTTGAGAGCGTTTTCGAGATTCGCATCTTCGAAAATGACTGCCGGACTTTTTCCTCCTAGCTCCAGTGTGACTCGTTTCAAATTACTTCGAGCAGCGGCTACCTGGATATTCTTGCCTGTTGCGATGGAACCAGTAAAGCTGACTTTGCGAATCCTCATATGTTCGGCAAGCAATGCGCCAGTAGATCCGGGTCCTGTGATAACTTGGATAACTCCAGGAGGAAATCCAGCTCTGACAAACAGAGGTGCAACAGCTAAGGATCCTAATGGTGTCTTCTCACTTGGTTTCAAAATCATGACGTTTCCGGTCGCAAGCGCTGGCATAGCCTTGAGAAAGAAACATGGCACAGACGAATTGAAGGGGTTGATGGCAGCACATACACCGAGTGGCTCGTGTCGTACCAACTTCACAAATCCTGAAGCCCCATGCTGTTAGTCATAAACAAGAAATCGTTATCAAGTCAATCTTCACTTACCATCATCAGCAGGAAAGTAGTCACCCTTCTGCTTGTCTGTCCACCCCGCGTAATACAGCACACAATTTTTGATATAGTTTCGCTCACGGATTGGGGCCAAGGAAACCGGGATTCCTGACGTTTTTGAGTCCAGGGTCAAAATTGGCAAGAGTTCTTCATCAAGCAGCGAGGCTAACTTGAGAAAACACTCGGTACGTTGCATAGCTGTAAAACGACTCCACGGTCCATGGAAGGCCTCTTCGGCGTATTTCACAGCCGCCTCCACATCTTCAGGACCGGCTATTGGGACATTTTCGACAGCGATGGTGTTGTCCTTGGGGTTTTTGAGGCTGTACGTTTCTTTATTCGTAGCCGTAACATACTGCCCATTCAAGAACAACTTCGTGTAGACTTTCGGGTCCAAGACATTGCGGGCCATTGTTACGTCTTACGTTAGAAGTATTTAAGTCAAGAGCAGGATGAGGTGAGCTAAATCAATAGAGCGTAGAAGGAGATTGACCCTTTTTAAAGTACATTGGACATGTTTTCAACACAAGACTCGAAACTCGGTGCAGGTTCCTGCAGGATACGGCTCTTTTGGCCGCTGAGCTGTGCTGGGCACTCTATCCGAAAGCTAACTAATGCCTGAAGTTGAGCTAGGCAAGCGCCGACATCTTAGTTCTCGGATATATTTTGTGTGTCATGTGTTACGCCCCGGCCGAGTCAACCTTCGGCTTCGGAGATGCGGCCCTGACTAACCCTCCCGATGAGCCTTTGTTGAATGAGATAAAATGCTTGCGAGTTTCTGTGTCCGATATCGAGACTTTCGGTAAATTATACTACCTTTGACAAGTTGACAATGGCAGAACTGATGGATGTCTGGGCCCTCACAGAATGGGATACACCTCTTCAGAAGATCCACCAGCCTATTCCAACACCCACAGGAACAGAAGTCTTGGTGAAAGTCACTTACTCTGGCGTTTGTCACTCAGATCTTCATACCGCCGAGGGTTTCTATGATATTGGAGGAGGACAACGATTTTGGGTAAAGGACCGTGGAATTCAATTACCAATCGCACTGGGTCATGAGATTCTCGGAGAGGTTGCCGCTGCTGGACCGGATGCAGGTCAAATCTCTATAGGGTCTCGTCAGATCGTGTATCCATGGCTTGGTTGTGGCTCCTGTACGCGATGTAGCCAGGAAGAAGACAACATGTGCGCTGCGCAAAGAGGACTCGGAACCCTGCAAAATGGCGGGTTTGCCGAGTATGTTGTGGTGCCGCACCCGAAATATCTAGTCGATCTAGGTGATCTTGATCCTGCAGTGGCGTGCACTTTTGGTTGCTCTGGAATCACTACCTTGAGCGCAGTCAGAAAGATTATGCCTCTGCCACCGGATGAGCCGGTCCTTCTTATTGGCGCTGGAGGTCTAGGCCTTGCTGCAATATCGGTCTTGAAGACATTTGGGCACAGACATATTGTAAGTGCAGATATAAACGACGAGAAATTGGCTGCCGCTGCCGCTGCCGGTGCAACAAAGACTGTCAACACCTCTGGCCCTTCCGCAATCCAAGATATACTTGCTGCCACTAACGGGCCAGTTATCGCCGTAATCGACTTTGTGAACAGCACAGGGACTGCCAAGTTAGTGTACAGCATCATCGGCAAGGGAGCCAAATGGGTACAGGTTGGCGTTATGGGGGGCTCGATTGAGTTGTCACTAGTTGGAAACATTTTCAAAGGTCTAACCATATACTCAAACATCACGGGAAATTTGGAAGAGCTGCGAACTGTTGTGCAGCTGGCGAAAGAGGGAAAGTTGAGCCCTGTGCCGGTCCAGAAGATGGAGTGGAATTCGGTCAATGAAGCAATGGAGTTGCTCAAGGCGGGGAAAGTAACGGGGAGAATGGTGCTAGTGAGGTGACAGCACCACCGTCAGCAAACGAGCCGATTGACGATGGAACATTTTCTTCACGGCACCTCTGACCTCATCATCGTCTGTCATCCTGATATGAACCAGAAGTGCAGAGTGAGAGTAATCTATGTATCTAAGTTAGAAATTAAAATTATATCATAGGTTATAACTTTGGCTCATACAATTGTATCAATGTCATTCTTATATACCAGATGGTAAGTCAAGCAAGAGAGAATAAAACTGATGATTTGATTAAGTATACTTAATTAGCTCTTTGCTATAGGAATTTGTTTGCTAGCATCAAATAAACATAGGTAGCCAGCGTCGTTTTAACCAAGCCTTGAAGCCCATTAATGATCTTATCCTCCTTTCAATATAACATAACGCGCCTCGCATTATTTCAACTTGATAGAGTTGCTATATCACATCAATGCTCGTTTGACAAGTGTTATTGGTTGTAAATAATATGTTCGATTGAAAAACTGGATTTCGGTTTCACAGAAACGTGGAAATAGATTCATTGCCCAACCTGTCAATTATTCCCCGTCTTTCAGCTTCGAGAAATGGAACAATAGCCTATCTAAAATTCAACATAGCTCTCACGTCGCTCGCTGCTTTACCAGCTCTTTGGGCTGATTTCCAGGTATTCAAATGTATTATACATGTTCTTTGGGCTACTTGTCGGTATCATAGAAAACAGTAAATCCCTCCAAGATTTCCAAGGCTGTCCGACATTCAAGCTCATAATTCGCAATGCCTCCCAAGTAGTTCAGCTGCTCTCGCTTTTTCCCCGGTATATTCGCTCCCATGTACCAAGAGTCCGTCAGTGACATTAGGGTTTTATCGTTAGCGTCTTGGATTGCTTGCTTCCATTGTTCCTCAGCACTTCGCTGTCCTTCGATCGACCTGATCCCTTCCTTCTCGAGTTTCTTGATCAGATCGACCAATATATCAACTTGGTTTTCAATAAATACTGGGCCGTTAGTGAACGCTGTAGGCGCTGGGTAAAATGTCAGCAATATTTTCAATAGTATTCAGATGAAAACTTGCCTTGTGGTCCATAAATCATGAAAAGGTTCGGACAGCCGCTGCTGCAAAGTCCCAGGTGGGTGAAGACACCATCCTTCCAGCGTTCCCGGAATGTCAACCCATCCCTGCCATGAATATTCATATTTGTTAAGCTACCCGTCATAGCATCGAAACCCGTAGCCATCACAATGGTATCAAATTCACGTTCGACACCATCTTGACAAATAATGCCCCGTTCTGTGAATTCTTGGACTGGATTGGCCTTGAGGTCGACAATATCAACACTGTCTTGATCGAGACACTCGTAATAGTCTTGCTCCAGACTGCTCCTCTTCGTCCCAAACGCAAAGGGTGGCTTCTCAGGCACGAGGAACGCTGACTTGACAGGATTCTTGAGCCTTGGGCGTGTTTTCTTTGCCCAAAACTCATACATGAGCTTGTTGGCTTTCGGATCAACCAAGAAGTCCCGATAATTTGCTTGATTGAAGTTAAATCCACCCCGGTTCCATAATTCCTCCCAAAGCTCTTCCCGTTCTTTGTCATTCAAGTCATACACAGAGCCTGGTTGTGGATCGTATCCAAGCCCGGCCTTTGACTTGCGGCATTTTTCAAAAATGCCTCGATAAGTGGACTTGTTGACTCGTTGTTCAAACTCACTCAGCGATCGCTGGAACATTGGTAACGAGATGCTAGCCGTACGGATGTAAACTGTCAAATGTTTCGCTACCTTTGCTATCTCCTGGGTGCACTGGACCGCTGTGGCACCTGATCCGATGACGGCAACACGTTGATTATTCATATCTGCAACCTTCGGCCATCGAGTTGAGTGGATGAGCTGCCCTTGAAATTTATCCAAGTTCTTGAAATCGGGATAATGCGGCTTGAATGAGCTTCCAGTAGCGCAAATAAAATATTTGCAGACCGCTTTGTGACCATTCTGCGTAGTCACGGTCCATTTCATGGTCAACTCGTCGTATCTCGCATCAATGACATTGGCGGAATAAGTGATGTCTTTGGATAGATTCAGAGTCTCATCCACATGCTTAAAGTACGCCCTTAGTTCTTCTCCGCTGGGGAATCTCTCGGACCAGTTCCATTTCCGCCAGACTTCAGCGACCGAGAGTTGATAGTATGGGATCTCCGAGTCGACACGAGCTCCAGGGTAAGTGTTCCAATGCCAGACTCCTCCAAGATAGGAACCTGCTTCGAAAACATGGACATTGAGTCCCAGCTGGCGGAGCTTGTAGAGACAATAGCATCCGCCGAAGCCCGCGCCGATGAGAAGAACATCGACCTCTCTTACTCCAGTCTCTCCGTTGATCTTTGGTGAATGCATCACGTATAGTTATTGGCGGATTGCTGCAGTCTTCAAATCAAAAATCTGACGAGAAGATATGATATGCTACATGATTAGTGTAATTAAGCAAACGTCCCCATAATCGACCAAAATAATCGCCAGCGACAATGCTGCCTTGCACGAAATGAAGCGGATAATGTAGCCGAGAGGCGGATTCTCGGACCTTGCCGAAGCGACGGAGCGAAGAGTCCACGACGACACTCACTTGTCGGAAAATAGACACTGCAACAGATTTCTGCATTGATGGTTGATTTTCTAACGAACAGATAGACAGCCTTCTCGCTCCGGTTCATGGGGACAACATTTTACGGTATTTGTTCATGAGGCCAAAGTGCCCGGATCCCCATGTGGAATCTACAAGCGGAAGGTTGCCGCTGAGTATCGGAAAATCTCTCGGCCTCACGGGATAGGAGTTGTGCATGTAGATCAGTGATCCCTGTTGGATGTTTATTCCCCAAACGGAGAAGTCCGATGTGATGTGGACGAGCCGTGCTGCAAGCTTCGAATCACACATTTGGAACAGGAGTATTCCCGAACAAGTCCGACCTGGAGATTAAACACCGTAAACATACGAATATTTTGTGCTGTGTGGGATATTTTTAGTGTAGACAAATCGAAGCACTTCCATAATGAGTCTTACCAATACCTCAAACCTAGAAGGCCGTCGACATGCCCACCTTTCTCTTATTAACCCCGTCTGGTCCTCCGTGGCCCAGAAGCAAAAAGAGTCAGATCTCATGGCCGTGGAAGCCCTCAAGTTGCCTATAAACGAATTCCGCACTCTAGGCTATCGGCCACCCCCTCTTCCAGAAGATGTGCCTCTCCCTGGCATCGACATTAACATCACTGTAGATGAGGTCTCTACAAATGACGGATTTAAGGTTGGGATTCGCATCTACAAACCTGTAGTTCCAGTCTCAAATGCCCTGTTGTTTTTCAATGCTCACGGAGGAGGTAACGTTTAACTATATAAATCATTTACAACTTGTGAAAAAATTGACGTGGTGGCAGGTTGGGTACTTGGCAGCCCCGAAACCGAAGAAGGTCAAAACCGGCTCATAGCAGCGAAGAACAAAGCCGTAGTAGTGAGCGTTGATTATCGAAGGTCTTGCAAAATATCCCAGTGCACAGTTTTTAGCTCAAGATTCTGACGATAGGTCAGAGCACCCGAGTTCCCTTATCCAATCGCTTTAAATGACTGCTGGGATGTATTCCTCTGGGTTTGTACACGGAAGTCGTCATATTGGAAGAGAACTATCAGAGTAACAACGAATAGTGCAGAAACAATGCGAAATCCTTAGGTTTCAATCCCGACCGAATTGTCGTAGGTGGAGGCAGCGCTGGCGCGAATATTGTAAGAACTTAAAATGCAACTCTCATGATTGGTCTATCATTTCTTGGATGCTCTTGCTAATACAGTCAGTGTGCTGTGTTAGCCCAGAAAGCTCGGGATGAAGAAGTATCAGGTATTGTCGGGCAGATTTTGAATATCCCGGTCACATGCCATCCAGCCCATTTTCCAGTAACCAAGTATGAATATGGAAGCTATGAGCAAAACAGCGAGTCCCCCGTCGTTGGAGCTGTAAGGATGCATTGGTTCTGGAGTCAATATCTTCCGAATGCTGAGAAAGATGTCTACGCAAGTCCGCTTCTTGCAAGTTCCCTTCGAAATCTCCCTCCTGCTCGTTAGTTTTCACTGTATCAAGTGACATTATTTCACCGAAGACTAATTACTATAGTCGTACAAGTTGCGGGATTGGATCCATTGAGGGACGAAGGCATTGCATATGCAGAAGAATTGAAAGCTTGCGGGTAAGAGTCAACATACAATGCATACCTTCATACTGACACTTTCTTTCTTTAGCAATGCTACTACGCTGAAGATCTATCCTGGAATGCCGCACGCATTCTACGTACATACCCATCTAAAGCCTTCCATTGAATATCTTCAGTCCATGGTGGATTGGCTTGAACAAAATTTTGTGTAGTAACTAGCGTTCAGGATATGAATAGCACTGAAAGAGCGTTGAGGCGCGTTTGGGTGAAGAGTACTGGTTGGCATACGTGGCTTTCCCAAGGCATATATTATGGGGAGCGGAACGTAAATTGTGCAAAGTCACCTGTGTATGGCCCTAAAACCTTTATCCTTTGGGAAACATGCTCGATATTGAATTTCAGAATGAAGCACATGTTCGTCGAATATTCGTTCTTAAAATAACGCTTAGTCTAGAGTAGATCTTGCTACAACGCTTTTTAATACTATTTCATAAGAGAATCTCAATTCTAAACTAGCCGCTATTGACTAAGATGGATGAGCACGCGGTGCGAATTGAGAATCATGGGTTGATCGTCGGATAATCGGGTGCATAGTAGCCGTGCTCTTGTAGTCGCGTTTACACCTTTATTTCGAGGCTCCTGTTCTTTAGAAGAGTCTCAATGTGATCTGAATCAACTCCGTTTTTCCCGTTTACACCGGCCTTCCCTCCTTTAGGTGGATCGTTACCACCAGGCATCACACGATCCATCTCCTCGAGGTGCCAGCCAGCCGTCTATACACGTTAGTATCTATTCACTACTCGCCTCGCTAGAAATTTGCACATGCCTCTGGAAGATAGAACATTAGGTATACTGTGTGCACAACAGCTAAAGAGACAAAGACCAAATAGTATTTCCAGCCGATGGTTGTCGTCGCAGTGGGGAGGAGATTTAGCCAAAGGAGATCCGCCATGAAAAGGCCACTGATAGCGAAGGCTGATGCCTGGTTTCTGATATGGGTAGGAAATATTTCTGTTGCGATGGTGAACTGATTTAGGTCGATGAACGAATTGTAGCTGTAGGTTCAAATATATAAGCGGTGCCAATTTATGTGTTAACTCGGAAAAGTCTTACCAAACGACATAGAGATAGACCATAACCGTAGCAGCAGTAGCCCAACTCTTTGATGGTGTGAGATTGTATTTCGCAATCATTCCAGTTAAGGTTGCGAAAACACAGGTGACCAGGACATAACCAGTAACTACGTCCACAATTAACTAGGCCAGTCACACTTGAGCAAAGTCGACGACTTACGCATGGCCTGCCTTCGACCAAGACGGTCCGAAATTAAGCCCCCAATGCAGGCTACGGTCAGGCCTACAGTATTGTAAACCGCAGACAAAAGTAGCGACTTGGTGGCGCCCAGACCAAGTGAGCTGTAAAGCCTGACATTATAGTTGTTGATGACTAGAGGTCCAATATTCTGGCCCCCGACCATCACCAGCCATGCAAGCACTAGTCTCTTATAGTTGGCCTTTTTCGTGAACAGTCTCCATCTTCCGTCCGTTCTGACTATTTCACTTTCCACTCTCCATCTTTCTTCGATTAGTTGTAGTTCTTGGTGAGCAAAAGTGTTATTAGGGTCGCTGGGGTCACGGTGGAGTCGAATGAGAATCTCAAGTGCTCCCTGATAGTTATCATGCTGCACCAAGAATCTTGGACTTTCCGGTACTGGAATGAGTCAGTAATTGTACCCTAGATTTCGTTATGAAGACGTGGCCCACTATAAAAGGATCCCGCAAGAAGGCAAATTGCCCATAGAATTACCAGTGCGAAGGGGAAGCGCCACGCAAACGTAGATACAGGGGTAAAATAGCATCCAAATCTAGATTGGGGATAGCAATCAGCAAAAATCTCGTCACAAAGCTGAATCAAGTGCACACATACCCTACCCATCCCGCAAGACAATATCCAACATTGATGAACATTCCGTGGGCACCAGTGATTAGACCTCGAGAATGAGGGGGAGATACTTCAGTGAAATAGGTGGGCATAGCTGCCATGGTGTGGCCCGCCGCCAGACCGGCTACAGCTCTTGCAACTAGGAACTGTTTTGTTCGCGTCAGCAGGGCACGAATGATGCAAGAGATAGGTAAACAAACCATTGCTGGTGACTGCGATGCGCACTGGAGTATACCTCCTATAATGCCAATCACAGCAGCGATACGGAAACCATACACTCTTCCAAAGCGGTTTCCAGCCCAGCCCGCCAAAAAGCAACCGAGGAATCCAAGGCCGAAAAAGACGCCATTAGCGGCCCCAATGATATCGTCGGTGTAGCTGTACCCAGGGGCCGTAGGGTCTTGTTCTAGTTTGAGCGAGGTGTAGAAGGTCGGCTGACCTATTGTGAATGCAAATACTGCAAGGGAGTATCCAGTAAAGAGAGATCCAAACGCCGCGAAACACACCACCTGTGTTCAATTAGTATACTGCTTTGCAGACGAGAGTCAGCCCTGGCTGATGTTACCACTTACCGTAATGTTGTACCAACTATATGTTTCCATGGCCGTATTGTCTTGGGGTAGTAGCTGAGAGGGTTTTCGTCTATGTGAATGTAAAAGATCAACACTGGGCGTGCTATTCAAATGATATCAATATCTAGATGCGGCTTGACTGCTCGCTTCTCCTCGGTGTTGGCCGAAGCAGTGTCCGCGTCACCCCAGCCCCATATTGCCGGGTTGGGGATCGCCGTGTTTAGCAAATGATCCTGGAAGTATGGAGATCCTATCAAGCATAAAATAGTGGCACATCGAAAGCGCGGGGGTTGGGATGGTCGAGTAAGCAGCGAATCATGCAAGAGCTATGGTGTTTTAAAGAGCTGAATAGCATAGCTCTCAGAAGAAGTCAAATTGCTCATAAAGTAAACCCTATACATACCTGGACCAGGCTAGCAACACAAGCCTTACAGAGCTTACACTGTAGAGATACAGAGAGGGGGAAGAGCGCGGAATCGTGGTATTAGAATTAGACTGCCTACATATTACGATCACGGGATGATACCAACAGAACATAGCTCACCAGTCAGGAACTAGGTTTATGTCAGGATATATATATAATTGCCGCCCTCATTTGTAGAGGACATTATAATGCTGCTACGAGGCTCCGATATCTGTCACGGGAAGGACAATTGGGCCCTAGCAGTCAATTGCATGAATAATTCAACACAAGTAAATAACTTTCTTATTAGATAGTAGCTATATGCTCAACTGAAGCTAGTACTCATTGCATGCTGGCAAATCCAGGAGGGAGCCATAGAACATTTCTTCTATATCAACATTCCAGAATAGTGTCGACAACCAAGTGGTTTTTGCGTACACTTACCTCCTCCTAAGACCTCTACACGAGATTATCGCAGCGGTCGGCGCTCCATCTCATATTTATCAGAGATAAAACGTAAGCCGTCAGAAGAGTCGTACATTCCCGAGCACTACATTCATACATAATCAAGTCGTGATATGTATACGTCAAAAAATAGCATCTTGGTCCCTAAAGGGTTGCGCAAAACTAGAGGCAGAAACTTCCGGTGGAGGAAGATCCTCAACAAAATTATCAAACCCACCCGCGAAGAACATATTCGAATCAATATCCATGTCCAAGGCATCCCAGGTTTTGGAGCCCACTTCCACCGCAACCAAATCCTTTTGGGCATTGTTCGAGCCCGAGTTGAGATCCTTGGATTGGTTAATAATGGGTGTTTCATGAGGAGCATGCGCTGGGCCACAATTTGCAGAAGGTAGAATATTACACAGCAGGCCACTGCCACAACTCTGCTTCAAAGCATCCAGCATGCGCCCTATTATTGGGAAATGTGGCTGTACTGTTTCCATGCTCTTTACCAGTTGGCGAAGCCAAAGCGTCTCACGCTGCATTTCGTCAACTCTGCCCGCGTCGTTGAGGTGCGAAATCATCGCAGTAGCTGCAACTACTGCGTTATCAAGCATGATTGAAGGTATTTTCTCGACTCCGAAAGCCTCTCGATATGTGATGAACAAGCGAGCTATCCGGAGTGCATATCGGTATACGATGATATCCAAATCGTCAGTTGACGTCCGAGATCCCCAATCGCTTGAAAAATGAGAGTAGCGCCGCTTCCTAGTGTTCAGAGGCTGGGCTAGTGCTCGGCGCAGGAGAATCTGAACTTTGCAGTACTGGGTGTGCAAGCCGTATCCAGCAAGGTCCATGTTTGTTAAACGACTCTCGTTATATGTCAACTCTGGCGGAAGTCTTTCATACCAGTCCTCCACTTGCCGGAAAAGCTTGCGCAGTAGAACAGATCTGTCGAGGCCGTTGATTGATTGGTCGTTCAGAGCATGTGATATTTCGGCCATTGGCACGCAAAGCCCCACCCAGGCATTGAGCCATGGTGAATCTGCCTTTCGCCCCGCCTTGCAACGCGAATATGCAACACTCATAACCGATCTTGGGATGGAGCTTGGTCTGCCAAGATACAGAGTCCACACGCCTTCGTAGACAACGCAGGCCGCGAGAAGAGCGTAGGCAAGATCACTTTCTTTTGTTGACTCGTTGATCTCGTCAGGAGTTATACTGTTGCCCACGAGCTCGTGCAGACCAAGGTCGGACAGTATCCGACAAGCCACGCCTGTATCAGTCAGTTGAAATGGTTCATAACCAGTTTTTGCAAAGTAGACTTGCCACAAAACATCCAGCCCGGGCGGTCATTCCCCTGCGTTACCTCATATTCGCTCAAAAGCAAGAAACCTTGCAGGGCCGCAGGTGTCGGGTCAGACATGGCACTCAATGCGTCATGTTTAGCTGACTGGTAATAACTTGGTCCTAGGGCGCGTACAGCTTTCGAGGTGCTTAATCGCGCCCCGGAAGCCAGTATGGCATTTTCTAGAAAACTGGAATACCACCGGGACTGTGTACCATGTGCCTGGTGGGCCAGGAATGATTCTTCGTTCACGATATCGACCCAGAGCGTTTGGTACTTGAAATACGAGCGGAACAGATCCTCCCGCAAACGGGGCGAGGTAGGGTCAAGGCCGATATCGACTGTTTCATCCTCATCACACAGGACGACACCAGAGTCCTCACTAGGTGAGACGACATGTGGATGAGATGTTGCACCGTAAAAACTTGGTGATCCACCACATACGATTGTGTTTTCGGGAGAATTCCCGCGAGGCATGGTCGACGTCCATGTCGACGCAATCAGCGTTTGTTGGGAAGTAGATGGCCCTTCCATTAGGGTTGTTTCACTAGTATTCGTATTATTGCCGCTCGGAGGATGTGCCGTGCTAGTCGTATCCACTGGTGGTGCGGTGCTTGAGCTACAGATGGTGGTCAGTCACCGCTCACCGCAACAGTATTTCCGCAATTCACAGTCAACGTACTTCTGCTTGCATGGTATTGTAGATGCCGTTACAGAATGAGTGGTACTGGGCTCTCTAGGCTCCCCGCCCGATCCTTCGGCCATGGCCTGATTGCTTTGACTGAGCGCTTCGAGACTCTCTATGCGCTGCTGGAGTTTGTCGACATATTTCCGGTTAACAGATCTGCGCCTCGTAATCAGATTAGCCAGGGTACATGTGCGCCGTCCATTGACAACCAACCTTCTGCCATCTGATAAAGGGTCCAGCAGGCACTCCTGCCCAGCTCTTCGACATGGACTGCACGCTTCATGTGGCGAGACCGACTGCGCGTCGCACTACAGAGAAGAGAAGCCTTCAGCATCTGGCGAGGGAGAATACGGAGAGGATAGGTGTGTGCCTACCTTCACCTTGCGGAGGCGACAACTCTGGCAGGCGATTCCGGCGCGCTGGCACGTCCCTGTTGTCGGCAATGTTCGTGATTGATCTACCATTGGGCACGCTTGGGGTTGTGGTGGTTTTATTTTGTTGTGTTGTTTTTGAAAGTAGTCAGTGAGTGAGTGAGTGAGTGAGTGAGTGAGTGAGTGAGTGAGTGAGTGAGTGAGTGAGTGAGCGGATTCTCAGAATGCACAGTTCTCGTCGCGTGCGGGGAACGTATAGGTAGATGGCAAGAAATGTCGAGGCAGCTTGACTAATGCCCCACTAGCTTAGCTTCACCTAGCCTGATTAGCGAGTGCATTCGACTTGTCTGAATGAGGCCACCCATCAGCGAAGCGAAGCCAGTCGGCCGGCTGCCGAAGCGACTCATGGAGAAGTCCGGTCATCTTGGCATTAAGACGTGGGGAAGCGGGGGTGGAGAGCGGGGAGCGGGGGATATAGGTCGATTCGGGTCGGCGTACCGAACTTAGTGGGGCGGGGCTAACCTACATAGCCAAGCTAGCGCTCCTCGCAATCATACATTTGGAGTAGAACAGCTTGGAGACGAAGACGCCTGATATCATATTAAGTCTTGACTTTAGTGTTATAATTGTTTGGAAAACTTGCCTTTCTCAGCTTAACATCTTTATATCGTCTAGAATCAGAATCAATGGCGTCTCCCAAGGTTGCTGATTACGATGCCATCGTTGTTGGTGCTGGGTTCAGCGGAATTCGGTCGTTATGGGAACTTGGCCAGATTGGCCTGACTGTGAAATGTTTTGAGGCCGGATCAGACGTTGGCGGTGCATGGTACTGGAATCGCTATCCTGGAGCCCGAACCGATAGCGAGGCGTGGGTTTACGCTATGAACTTCATACCAGGCTTGAAGGACGAATGGAATTATACGGAGCGCTACCCTTCGCAACAAGAAGTTCAGCGTTATTTGAGCAATGTCGTTGGTCGGTTTTTCCATCCCCCAAACACTCGCAGTCCAGACTGGGCAAGGACGAGTTCTCACTCCCTAACACCTACGTAGACCGCTTCGATCTGCGGAAAAATATCGAGTTTGATACTCATATCGTGGCCGCCCACTACAACGATAGTAAGAACATCTGGACAATCACAAATGCCACTGGGTTGACTACAACTTGTCGCTACTTCCTTGCCGCTTCTGGACCTTTGTCAGTTGCAAAGGCGCCACCATTTGCCGGGCTCAAATCGTATACTGGTGAGTGGTACCAGACATCTAATTGGCCTACGGAGCATGTCAATTTCCATGGTAAGCGTGTCGCCGTTATTGGCACTGGGGCTACAGGAGTTCAAATTATCCCTAAGCTTGCTCATGTTGCCAAAGAGCTGGTGGTGTTCCAACGAACACCAAATTACGTGCTTCCTGGGCGAAACTATGCCATTGATAGCGATCAGGCCACCGAAATCAAACAGGACTATGATTCTACCTGGAATCTTGCAACCGCGCACCCTTTCGGTGTGGCAATGACTCCATCGGGGAAAACGGCCGAGAATGTGGGAGATGCCAGTAAGATCAACCAAATCTTAGATGCTGGCTGGGAATCTGGCGGCTTCCATTTTCAGTTTGAGACTCTCGACGATATTTTCACGAACCAGGAATCCAACGACGTTGCCTCGGAATTCGTTGGTCGAAAGATTAGTGCCATTGTGCAGGACCCTGAGACGGCCAAAGTTCTCACTCCAATGTATCCCTTCCTCTCTAAGCGTCCGCCGTGTGGCCACTTTTACTACGAGACATACAATCGAGCCAATGTCAAGTTGGTTGACATAAGTCGAGATAGCATTGATCTTTACGAAAAAGGGGTTCGCACCGGGTCCGGAGCTGAGCATGAATTCGACATTATCATCTTCGCTCTTGGATTTGACGCCGCTACCGGCGCGCTTAGCGAAATGGACGTGAAAGGCAGCCAACAAAAGTCGCTGCGAGATAGCTGGCAAAAGAAGCTAGAAACTTTTGCTGGGGTCGTTGTCCCTGGATTCCCAAACATGTTCTTGGTTTGCGGTCCTCACGTGCCTTTTGGAAATATGCCAGTTGTCTTGGAGATAGGAGTGAGCTGGATCGGCAAAACTCTTCGGCACATGGAGAAAAACAAAATCGCAAAGATAGACGTGTCCGAGGCGGCCGCAGATGCCTGGGCAACTCACCTTGATGGGGCATTCACTGCCACATTGTTTGCGGAATCTGCGAAGAAGTCTGGCGCTTGGTTCGTTGGGGCAAATATACCGGGCAAGGCTATTAATGTCTTATTCTACTTTGGTGGTGTCCCTACTTGGGCCGCTTGGCTGGAAAAAGAAACCAAAACAGGGTGGGAAAACATGGTATTTTCTCCCACTGTGCGCAACGACAGTGCGGGAGAACAATCCCAGATAAACGCACATAGCCATAGTCAGACAGCGATTGATATTACATTGGCTGCGTAATTGTACATGATAAAAGGCAAATCATTAGAGATAGTTGAAATGAGATCATGTTATGCTTTGGCTTGAAATCGAAACTTAAATTTCTTTGGATTCACTTGTACTTCCCGACGATATTCTCCGTCTAACATGCATGCTAGATTTTTGTACACTACATTCCACCCTTACCACCAGTGACCTGCTGATGATTATTATCTGACTATTAAAAGCCCAGGGAATTCCCCTTACCATGACTGTCTAAATTCCCAGTTGTTAAAATGTTTCTTGCGGCAGATGATTACTTCACTTACCTGTCCGGTCACATAGGAGAAAAGAGGAGATACTATGGCCAAGATTGCTAGCCCAGCGTCTGTGGGAGTTCCAATCCGTCTGAGAGGGATATCACCGACCCTGTGGGTATGCGTGTCAGGTATAGCCGACAAATATTTTGGGTTCTGAGCACACTGACCATTTTTCTTCTTCGTCGTAGCCACCTTCAAATCCAACAGCATGCTTTGTACCATCGGGACGGACAGCATACTCACCAGAGGGAGCTTGTGTAAGTCTGGTTTTGATTGCTCCAAAAGCGACAGCTGGGGAAAAGAAAATCAGCCTTAGTAGAGCTCAGTGTTGTGCCAGAAAAACGCATACTATTGGCTCTCACGCCATACTCAGGTCCCCATTCTTGGGCCACCGTTTTAGTAAGTCCTACCAAACCTGCCTTGGCTAAAGCGTAGCTCGCTTGTCCAGCATTGCCGTGAATTCCAGACGTAGATGAGACATTGACGATTGATCTCGGCTCGCCGTCCTTTACCATGAAGTATGGTGCTGCTGCCCGGATGAGTTTGAACGGTGCCGTGTTATGTAGGGAGATGATGGTGTCTTCATGGATTAGATCATAATGTGAAGCAAGGTCCTGGATCAAGATAAGGCTTACTCCATTGTTGATCGTGAATTTTCTCGATCGGGTCATCCCATGCGTAACCTGCATTATTGATGATAATATGAAGCTTCCCACCACCAAATTCAACGGCCTTTTGGACCAGATTGCTTATGTCCTCATTTTTGGTAATATCTCCGACAACGGGAATCGCAGCACCCCCTTCAGAGTTGATGGCCTGGGCAGTCTTCTCGGCTTTACCTGTTCTCAGCATCAGCATCGTTGTTTACTATAGTGCTTTATATCGCAGTACCGGCGTCTATGTCTGCAATGACAACCTTGCACCCCTCACGTGAGAGAATTACGGCAGTCTCAGCACCTATTCCCTGAGCTGCACCCGTAATTATAGCAATTCGCCCTGATATCGACGGTCAGTGAGCTTTTGAAGCAGGTCTACGCCAATACTACCTGTTAGCATTCCTTGAGGAAAGTTAAGTCGCGGATTTGCACTCATTTTTGTTCCTGTAGGATGTTTGAAGTAATAAGGGTTTAACAGTTTGCAAAATTGCTGGAACTCTAGGTATCAGGAAGCTTTTGGTAAATAATAGGTGCACTTGAATCGTTACAATTGGGAAGGCGAGCACATCGAGTTTGTACATTTGACTGCGGGACAGTTCTACGATAGCGCCGGATTATATCCGACTGCTCGGCAGTAGGGGGCAGTAGAAGTCTTCACAGTGTTCCTTCGCAGTTTCAAGCATTTGTTATATTGAAGTATATTTATTATTACACGTAGATACTGTTTCTTATCATCTATCTCATCTCTCAAGATTCCGTTGACTAGTTTTACCTTTGTTCGAAGGTACTCAGCTGACTCTAGCAAGTTCGGATGAAATTAGCGAGCATACGACACAGTACCTAGGTATGGTCGCCGAAGAGACTTTCACTTTCCCCATGTAGGATTTGGTCTTTGCTGTTGAAAAGTGCTCTTGAAGGTACAGTAAAGCGTCAGAAACTTCAAGACTCAAGGCATGAATGTCAGCTGGGCCACTAGTTCTGGGCGCTCGCGATACAACTTTCAGAGAATGACCGATGGCCAGAGAAATTGTCTCCTCGCTTACCGCAGTTACCTGTCTTCTTTGCATTGACACCCCATATAGCCGAAATATCTTGACAAAACTACCAGTTGTCCAATGGAAAGACTGCACTGGGGCGTCCCTAGCACTGGCTTTCCCAGGTACCATACAGTCGTTCAAGTTGATCAGACATGGGTCCTCTGCCTTTCAAGAATGAATTGATACCTTGATCGCTCCCTGACAGAGCCGGATTAGCACCAAGTCGACAACGACAGTCTCATTTTGGCTAATATCCTCTACCAGCCTCTATCACATGCTAATTTCCTATTGTGAACATGTTATGCTCCCCAAGTGGGAAGGGCTCTCGGATAATAACGATCATCAGCTCCAACGCCATATTTTCGAAACTCTCGGCTCACGCTACTCGAGTAATGTGACTTCGGAAAAGCCAGCCGCTCTGCCGCCCATCGGCAATTGCCGAATATAACAACGTGCCCAGCTGTTGCAATCTATGTTCTGAGCTAGTCCGAAACATGGGGTAGCACAACCGGAGCAGTCGTAAAAGTAGCGCCATCACATTCCTCAGAATACTTAGATAGATCTGTTACAACGGACCAGCAGATTGTTATCTTTCCCTAGACCACTAAGTCCCAACGTCCGAATGTCACTTCCTGAATATCAAGACCGCAAGCTGGGAGAGGAAACGTCCTCGTTAAACCTGGACAACCTCGTAGGGAAATCAGTAATCATCACCGGAGGTTAGAAGTACAGGCGTTTTCTTACTTTACTGCAGCTAACAAACATCGAGGGGCAAGTGGTCTTGGAAAGTCCTATGCTGAAGTTTTCGCGGCTGCAGGGTATGATAATGGCCAATTTCCAAACTTGACCTATCAGCCACACTAATCACACAATCAAGTGCCTATATCACCATTGGAGATTTTAACGAACGTGCTGGTCTGGAAACCGTCTCAGAGCTTTCGGGGTAGGCCTCTTGCTGTCATCTTGTACCGAATGACCACCGTGACTTACTTATCTCGTAGGAAGGCTCAGTTTGTCAAATGTGACGTGCGCAACTGGGATGACCAAGTACGCATGTTTGAGATGGCCATTGAAAACTCGCCTCACAATAGTTGTGACATAGTGATTGCAAATGCCGGTGTTGTTGGTGCAGACGATATGTTCACCCTTCAAGGTGTGCCGCCCGTTTTGCTCACCGTAACATTTTTGTCACTAATATTATCCAACCAGATCCCGCTCTTCCACCTGTAAAGCCCAATTTGAGGATTATCGAGATCAACCTCTTAGGAATGACCTATACAACAAAATTGGCCTTACACTATTTCAGACGGCAGCCAGTGGAGGCTGGCCGAGATCGCTGCTTGATTATCAAGGCAAGCATCGCGGCCTATGCTGACCAGCCTGGTTCGCCTCAGTACAACGTCTCCAAGTGGGGGGCAAGGGGTTTAATGAGGAACCTCCGTAGGACAGCTTGGAAGGAGAATATTCGTGTCAACCTTGTTGCGCCGTGGTAAAATGCCCCATGAAACACAACCCACAGTATTGCCATCATATGCTTACCCTAATCAATTACCTAGGTATGTCCGCACGCCAATCTTGGAAAAGAAAATCCAAGAGTACCTAACTGGGGAAGGGGTACATTTTGCAACGGTCGAAGACGCGTGCAATGCGATGTTAAAGATATCATCTGACACTACATTGAACGGTATGCTGAAGAGGACGACCAATCGCAATCTATATGTTATTAATATTTAAAGGCCGATCAATAGGTGTTGTACCTCGCGAGGAGGCGCTCAATGGATATATGGATCTAGACCACGATGATTACAAGGAAGGGGACTTTCTTAAACAATGGCAAGAAGTTGTGCTTAGAACAGCCCAGCGACTAGTGGTATGTTTATCTTAACAAATCTCTACTAGTGCTACACTCTATACTTGTTAATAAAAACAAGATAAGGAAAAGCTAACTTGATACTATTTAGGAATAATATAACAGAGAGACAGTCTCTATGACTATAAAATAGCATACCCATGTTCAGGCTATATTAGTATTAAATTAGATATTCTAGTAATAACACAATCCAAGAAATGGTTATTTCTCGCAGAGCCTTATACTACAACTGTCCGAGACATGATGGCTAATATAAAGCAGGCGATGATCTCGAGTTGCTTAAACACCCACGTGTATATGCTCTCGCAGGTATGTTCCTGGTAGAGGGGTTGGGTTTGAAAGAGCTCTTATATAAGAAGTTTGAGTTGCAATTAGAACAATGTTAGATAAGTGACACGTTTCCCGATTGCATCCGCGAAGTGTATTCGGCTTCTGTACAAATCAGCTCGCATAATCTTAGGAAAGCTGTGGTAGCAGATAGGTAGGACTTTGAAACCTGAACCTGTAACCCACTCGACCGGGAAGACATCTGTCTGTGGCAACTATAATCTGCCAGGAAACAAGCTTTACAGGGAATCCTTTATACTTATTAATCAGTCAATTCTTTCCTTTCAACTGACTATTATTGCTGCAAGAATCTGGTTAAGCTTACCAAAGTATAGGAGATAGAGCGACCGCCTGTTCTAAATTCAAGGGATCCAAGGGATTACCGGCTACATTATTGAGTCCAGTTGGAAAACATAGTAAAGACTTCGACTGCATCTACTGAATGTAAAGCAGTTGAAAATAAGAAGAATATACAATACACTGCGTGATCTGTGAATTGCTTCAATTAGTGAATTTCAATGGAGGACATCAGGGATAAACAAAGTAGCAGGAGCCGAGAAGCCCCTGGATGAAACGACACCTTATTCCATGCAATTCCAGAACAATCGCACCGAGCAAAGTCCACCTCTAGCCTTAGCGTACCCATACCCATATATCCTTCAACTTCATTCCAACATCAAACAGTCAACCTCACAACCAGCCAATCCAAACCTTCACCTCCAACTCACTACCATGGCAACCCCAACCCCACAAACCCCATCTTCCCTCCCCGCAGCCACGAGTCTCTTCTCCCCGCACTACGACACCTCCCAACTCAGCATGCCACTCCTCACCATCGAGCACCTCGCCTACGCGCAAGCACAATACCAATCCGCGATCTACGACCTATCCATGACCTCCCTGCTGCGCGCCAAACAAGACCTCCGCGCCATCTGGCATCTCATGACCAGCGAAGCGCTCGAGGACCGCTGCAGATGCTCGCAAGCGAACTGCGGCCGTCCGCACTTCCACACCGCGGGGACCGCCACCACGGGGCTGGAGAGGTTG